>JACEOJ010000077.1:6082844-6115246 GCA_013761285.1 Campoletis sonorensis | reverse complement strand
CCCCCCTTGAGGCGATGACAGAAATGAGATACAGAGAAACAGAGAAACCCGAACTGACGAGAGCTCGTATTTTAGCTCTATCTACTTTTATTGAGAAAAAAAGAAAACCAACGTCTTGCGAAGCAAATAAATATACATACGCGTCATGATTGCCGACTCGAAAAAACGGACTCGAATCCAAGTACTTGCGTATTAAGTTGTCTCGACTAGACCTTTTCCTTTTTTAACAAATCTATACAAAATAAATCATTCATCTAATAATTTATTCATCGCATGCGATGAAATAGAAAAGATTCTTAAAACATTAGCTTTAGGTTATTCTTTGAAATGCCCTCAGGAGGAAGAAGGACCTCAGGACTGACTGGTTCTTTGTATTTTTTTTTTGCTTTTTCTAACCATTTTATCAGTGTACGTAATAAAAAGAGCAGGTGTAAGCGACTTTCAATGTCTAATAATTCATTTGAAGAGGATGTACGATTTGAAAATTATGTGTTACAATCTTCGCTCGAAATTTTATCCAGAACTTGAGTTTTCATTCTACTGAATATTAAAGCTTGGACACCTTCTATACTTAGTTATGTGTGTATATACAGTACGTAGAACATTTATATACTGTAACATTAATTCCAAGATTCCGTGCATCCGGCAAGAGGGTAGTGGTAAAAGTAGGAGAGAAGGAAAGCCGTCATTGCCAGTCCGTGTACAGAGTTTGTCAGCCTCTCGTTACGAGATTCCGTGAATGCTATCTATCCCCGACGACGAGAGCTCTTCTCTCGCTATTTTCTGTTCCCGATTATGTCGGTGTGTATCGCTGAACCTCCGCCGTCTCACTATATAAACACCAGTTGGTGCGAATTTGAACCACCCTATCAATTTTCGTCGATCAAACACTTTTACACCATCAAAATAAATATTTTTCCAATTATTTTCTTAATATTATCATTGAAAACAATTCAAATGTGTTGCGCACGTGCTGAGCGATTATTTTATTATTATTGAAACGCTGTCGAATAAAGAAATCATTTGATATATTTTAGAAATTTTATTCTTATATCAGCTCTGGCTTGTTTCGTCATTATTTGTTTCTCTTGGTGACAAAATCGAATTGATAATGACGGCAAAGTAGAAGATTGAAGAAATCTATGAGGTCCAAACGTATTTTTTATATGGTGGTCCAAATTCGCACCAATTCATTCGCGTATATATTTACGCACACATTTTCACCCCGTCAGAAAGACACGAAGAGAGTGAGAGAACCTTTTGCGTTGCTGTTCACTCGTCTTTCTCGTCGTCGGGCAAAGAAAACACGCGTAATTGATATAGACGGGGCTTACGGTCTGCCTTTATGTGTGTCTTTTTCTATTTCTCTTTCTCGCTCCTATATACTCCCATGAGGATCTTCTCTCAAGTCTCGTCGCGCTGCATTTTGTACGTAATGCTCTCTCTCTCTTTCTCTCGTATTTTCTATCCTTTTCTCCCTCTCATTCTCCCTTCGATGCTACATGAATGTGAAGAACGAAGCGAGCGAGAGAGAAAGAGAGAGAGAGAGAGAGAGAGAGAGAGAGAAAATACTATTCCACTGCTCTCAGAGACAGCTCTCAGCCACACCAACATCCAGCAGAAGCGAAGCTTCAATATTCCCACAAACGACAACAGCCTCTCCGCGTTATTCCGCGCTCGACGTCGTTCGACGATCGTCGTTGTACTCTATCTTTCCTTCTTTAACTCGTTCTCTCTTCACTCTATCCATCTCTTCCTCTTTCTTTAACCATACACCGATTTATATTTACTGCACTATAAAACCCCGCCCGCGACTCAGACACACGACGACCAGAGTAATATATCGATTTATAAATGTGGAAACGTTAGGAAGTGTTCATTTATTCTCCGCTGCCAGACGAACCGCTTTTCTCCATTCGTCGAAGAGTTTTTTCTTTGTTCTGTTTGTACCCTTCCTTTTTTTTCAATAAAATATCGAAAAGATGTGGAATGAAAATATAAAAAAGTGTTTTGATAATCGAGGTTTTTCGGATTTATCGATGTATCCATAGTTTCATATCCCCGCTCTGACTTCACCAGATTTTATAGTCATATACAGATATACACGCATATACGAGAGTAGATTTACTATGTACAGCTGTTGATTCCTTGGATCAGCGGCCACCGGTTGCTTGTACTCCAGTTGTGTGTTCAACAGAATCCCAAGTTTTATATGAATGTGTACATATATGTGTTGTGGGATCTCGAAGTCTCGAAAAAGTAGAACCTTTGTCGGTGCGAAAAAGGCTCATATTCGAGCCATAAACACCAGATATAGAATCAATCGTATAAGAGTTTACCACTCGGTTTGACAACTTGGGTTACATCACTTTTTATTGATCGTTATTGCCAATCGATGTACGCATATATACCCCCCGTTTTATAATCAGTCTCACCGCGTCAACGAAAAAGAGAAAGACATGGAGAGTGAAAATCTGCGAGCGACAGAGAAGAGGAAGTTGGTAAAAGTCACGAGTCATCTGTCCAAGAGCGAGCAGACGATGGACAAAGCAGCGGAAAAGGAAGATTGAAAGGAAGATCTTTGGAATCCTGGCGATCGATCAATCTTTCGTATTCTGCTGGCTCCGAAACATTGTATGCGTGTGGAGAGTTTCTCCAGCTACTTATCCATTCCTTCTAAGCTCTGTACTATATATTACTACGAATATACAAACCGTGAGAGTGCATACACACACATGTGAAAATATATATGTATAATGTCTCATGGGTTTGTACAGTATATATTCTCGCGAGAGGTTACAGTTCCCGATGTGTGTAAGCAACACGATTTGTCGTAGTGTACAATACAACTCGACGGTTGTAGAAATGAACGTCCTACGTACGTAAAATAAGTGAGTGTCCGGTACTCTCACGAATGCCGGACGTGACGCGAGACTCGAGTGGTCCGCTCGCATCCCGAACTCTGAAGAATCGCCGTCACACTTTGTCTCGACGGACACGAAGATTACAGGAAGACACTCTCTTACCCCGTGTGCGATCGGTAGAACTCACTCGCGAAAAGGAAGACCTGTTCGACGATCCACCACTGTCGTAAAAAACGTTAATGTCAAAGTTTACATCCTCGGATTACAGCATCTAACTTAATTAAATAATTTCTAATCGTTGGAAAGGAATAGAGATCAAGGAACAAACTTAATCATTTCAGCTGATATTACCTGATGATTAATTATTGGAACATTGTTTATACGATGATTGTTAAAAAAGAAACCATTGAAATATTTTAACTGTGTGTTTCTGAATGAGTTAAAAGCGTTGCTGAACTATTTTTCAACTTTTGAAATAGCTCGCGATAAGAATATCGTTTCACAAAAGAATACACTCGCACTAATGGCCGGTACAATTCTGAAATAAAGCTGTTCGTGAAGTTTCTTTTGGTCCAGTGGCCCGCTAGTATCTTCTTTTTTTGCTTTCACTGAGCGTCAGGATTGGCCCGCTTCCACAAACAACACACGCTCCCTCAAAAAGAACTCACACGCGCAATTTTCAATTATTAATGGCTCGTGTGAGACTTCAGCTTTGTCTGTCTTTCTCCCGCGTTCTATCCGTGCACGTTCTACGTTTAAACACGTACACGAAAGACGTGGTACTACACTCACTATATATGTATATATATATATATATATGTGAGAACCATTTTTGAGCTTGGTCGACGCGTTCATTGAACAAACATCATTAAGCTAGCGTTCAACGTTCTCGGATGTGTGAGTTTGATCGTCTGTATGTGCTCCCACAGCATCTTCTTCTGCCTCCATTTCTGCTTAGTTCTACGTAAGGTTTAAACGTTCCGTTGCCTCTCCTTTCCATGTTTTATCCTCTGTCACACCATCTCTCTTTTCCTCGTATCTTCCGCTTCTTGGGACACTCTTGTTCGCTTCTCGAGAGTCGAGAGTGTTTCATATGTCTCATGTAGTGAAGTATATACCTTTTTTACTATCTCTTTCTTCCCTACCCTTCTCTCTCTCTCTCTCTCTCTCTCTCTCTCTCTCTCTCTCTTTCTTTCTCTCTCTCTCTTTCTCTCTCTTTGTCGCTGCTCTATCTTCCCATCGTCCAAAAGCCAAGAGAACTGTGCCAAGCCCACACACATCAGCCACTTCACGCTTAAGCACAGATGCCATCAAGCCCTACTTGCCAAAAGACATTCTCATTCTCTCGCTCTTTTCCTTTCACTATCTTTCCTCTTTTCTTCTCGTTTCATTTCACTTTCTTCCCTTAGCTTTGCTGCTGGTGCTGCTCTCTCTCTCTCTTTCTCTTCCTTCTGCTTTTCTAGTTCCCATACTGAACAATTTTCGTAGATGTTACCATTTTCCGCGTTCAAACTCATATGCTCCGAGGGATGATAGGGAGGCTTCAAAACATTATCACGTTTCTTGCACATGATCTACGGCATATCTCTCCTCGTACCTAAAAGCTATATTCAGGCACATGAGACCCACCAGTTGACGAACGAGACGACGCTGAGACGAAAAAGGGAGAAAATATACCTTAAACTATATTATCCCTTCATTGAACTCACCTGTTTGCTTCGAAAACACCTTCTTCATCGTCCTCGTGAAAGACATCAATAACTGAGGTGTTTGTTGCTCAAAAATATCGTTCCATCAGCGATTTTCTTTCGCACGATGCTTCCACCTTTATCGCGTATTTTAAAACTTATGGCAAACAAAATACTCGCGACTATATTCCGCTTAATTTTTAATGCTACATACATGCACTCTATTTTTACGACAATCGATGTACGTGAGCTATTCTACGAAAACGACTGACGTAATTTTTTTTTAAACTTATTTCAGCTTATTCGCTTTAGCTACTATATCGTACAAAATTCTTTGAACGACTGCATCTTACTTCAGATATTCATCCATCTCATTCAACGTCAAATTAACGGCGATTCATATAATCCAGGGAAAATGATCTCGCCAATAATTCTCTTTGAATGGCCAATTATTGGATAATAATGAAAATGTGTGCACACGCCACTGTATTCCACGAATAGATAGAATTCAGAGGTAAATCATTTTATTTTCATTTTATCTGATTTCGATTAACGGTCGACCGTTCGACATAGACTCTAGAAATATTTGAGCTCGGAAATGGTTAACCATAATGGACAGGTGACGAGAGTGAGTGAACTCTCTTATTTCTCTTGCTTAATTCCTTGTGTTCATGCTTCCATCTCTAATTTTGCTTCGTGCGTTCCTTCATGTCATTCTTCGTTGAGCAAGCATTAATAATTCGGTAGCCATCCAACATTTGAAGCTCTCGTCTGCAAAGTGGGAGGAAGACTCCGATATTGTAGGAGTAAATACCGAGGAACTCGAGGACTCGGTACTCACTCAACATGCGAAGATGGTGAAGCATAAAGGTTATAGGGAAATGCAGATGTAGGGTATGGAAGAGAGAAAGAGAAGAGTTGTCTCGTTCGTGCAACATCAACCGACGTTGGTCCCTCGTAAATATTTGCTCGTCGTACTAGTGCCCCACGAACATCCAGAGAAACTCACTCCTCCCCTGCTCCATGTAACTGATGTATGACTAATCCTCCTTCTGCTCTTTCTTGTTCATCGCCTGAATCTCTTCGCAAATGATCTCGGTGCGAAGTTGGTTAATGATTTCATTCTTGAAGAACGCGTAATAGACTAAAAATCATAATTCGATACTTAATGTACAATCTCGCCTTGCAAATTTATCGCAAACTGTTTGTCGATTTCATTCTTAATAAGGATCCCATTGAAATTAACAAAACAAATATCCTGAGTGGATTGTTATTTAAGAAACCGAATATGTCGCTCTATCCATTTGGCCACTAACTGTTTCTATATTATATAGACTTTTATGTATTCTCTCTTAGCCTTGTTTACGCAAGGCTGGCAAAGATACTTGGATTCGAGTTTGCCAGCTTGGTATCTGTCAGTGGAGCATTCAATGATGGTGGTCTCGGGCATCAAGCATCGAGAAAGCAGAATGCAAAAGAGAGAGTCGAAGTATGAAGATGATTTTATCCAAACATGTTTTATTTGAATACGTACGGGCGTTTAAAGTGATTGGTTTATACATGGACACTTTGTGCAATCGTTTTCTTAGAAGGCAATGCAGTCTGCTGCCAGTAAAAGGAAGAATAAGAGAGAGAGAGAAAGGAAAAACGATCGTGTAATGTGTAACGTCGGTCATTAGCAATGCGAGTGCAAAGTCGGTATGATGTCTTATCAATATATAGAATTTTATATCAAACATAAGCTCGGAAAGTTATGATTAATTGACGAGTGTTAATCAGACCAAATATTTAAATAAGGCCTTTGTTGCCGCTGATACTTACATATGTCAATCATGTTCCTCCCTTCGTTCTCATTTTCGATCTGTTCATTTGTATATCTCCGGAAATTCAATACGCCAATTTCTCGTAAGTGCTTTTGCATGTGTGGGACTGTGGCTGAATAACTCGACGATAAAACGTATGATTGTTCTCAATTTAACAGAAAAACAAATAATTTCAATTTTATCATTATTATCAATGGTATTATTGATTAATGTTATTGTTTCAATTGAATTGAAATGAGAAAAAAACGAATTGTAGAGCTCTGAGCGTGTTGTTTGTGTTGATACGCTGACCAACGCCTGTGAGATGATCGTCTCGCAATTTTAAAGTTCGCGGTAATCGTTGATTCCCGAACGAATCGTTCGAAATCTCCGGCGTCGGGGGAGTCAAAATCCCCTCTCATTTTTGGCTAACGCCTGAGTTGAATCGTGGTTTACTCGCTCTCTTCGCTCTGGGGCGTCCAACGAGGCGGACAAATATCATCCATCGACGATCCTAATCATCTACAAGGCTGGCCAGCACCAAAAATAATCTTCGAAATTTGACAAAGGATCTGGACCACGACAGTCTCCTCGGTCCCAGGGCAAGAGCCAACGTGGGACAAACAAATAAACGAGCGAGATAAGTCATCTTATCAAATTTCATTGTCGATATCACGAATTATTAATTTTTGAAACGATTTTAAAATGTTGAGTGAGTGAGAATGATCGCGTGAATGTGTGTGTGAGTGCGTCGGAAATGAGCGACCGTCAAAATTGGCATATTGTTAAATCACGAATTTAATATTTTTTTTTTTTGTATAATTTCTTTATTCTTTTTGTAATTTACTTTCATCTCGAAAATCAATGAAATAATAGTTTGTCGGACACAATAAATCAATTGAGAAAACATTACACGCCACATCCTTGTTGTACGTTGTTTCGTCACTTAAAACACTTTTGCTGCAAATGTAAAAGCATCTCACTTAAACTTTTATTTATACCTTTTCTTTTTTCTTATTGTCCACAGCTCTTGTGGACGTTAAATGTTATACATGTTTTTCCGAGTTATAAACACGCGCCCATCTCGCAGAAGGCTATGATTATGCGTCGTTTCCGCGGGGCATTATAATTACATTCTCTCGCGCCTTTAATAATGCATTAATTACAACGTTACTCGAGTCCTGAGATAACGTTCCTGGTCCAGGGAGGCGCCCCCACCCGCCAGTTATTTATTTATGTTAATCTCGGACGAGCATCTTAATGTTTTCCGCGATGCGAAGCGAGACGACGTCCGCGGTTGTAACACAAGCGGAATATCTGTTTGAGAATAAAACATAAATGCATATGTATGCGTATTTATGTCCACGCGTGGAGTATCACGACTCTCCGGGAATCAAGAATCCACGAGGAGCCGCGCCTCCTGCGTTTTCGCTCAGACACTCGCCATTTTTTTTTTCATCTCGCCCGAAAATACGACTTTTTTTAACACACACATTCTTCTTCACACTCCGCACCTCTGTTTCTTAATCTACACTTCAGGGACTTTGGTGCATAACTTTGATCAAACGAGTTTGTAGATGGTCGAGAATCACCTATAAAATATATTAGACTCCTTTTCTTAATTAGTTTCCTTCTTTTAATTTCTCAATTATCAAAAATTCCATGGAATATCTCTCAGCGATAAAATAGTGTATCCATGTGTACGAAATGTGGCCGAGTGAATTTCGCGTGAAATATTTTTTTAATGATGTATCGATGGTCCCTTTTTCAGTCGTCTTATCGATCATATTTTTTGTCCTTTTTTTTATTTATTTTTTTGCCAATGCACCAAAACCTCCAGCGGCCAAGTGCCAACCGTATAAGCTGTTGCTGCCTTGATCTCATATCTGCTGCTTTCGCCGAGCTTTCACGATTCGACCAACTTACCGATAGCCCCTGGAGATAGGAGAGGCCGAGAACCTCCAAAATAAGAATAAAAATTAAATTGAATATATATACATATATATATTTGTATACATCTGCGAGGACATTACGTGTAAGGTACTTCGTTAAAATGATCACGTACATACTCTCGTAATTTTACGAGACTGCTTGAATCTGCTCTGCACCCGCGGGTTTCTTCCTATATCTCACGGCTCTCGAATAAATAAATTTTCGTCATGACTCGATACTGTATATATACTTTATTTATACTCCAATGTGTGTGTGCGTTTGTGTGTGCGTGCTATATATAGATACTATAGGACAACGTGTGATTAATCGCGGTACACGCGCGTTCCGAGAGCGCAAAAAGATTGCACGACCAAGCGGGTGTGCCGTGTTCGTTGCATTTTGCCGATAAATCATAGTGCGAACGAATGATGGTAGTCAACCAAGTTTTATATACACACATACGTATATAACAGTTATATCATATGTACGGGATCGAGACTCGATGTTTTCACCAGTTAAAACCGATAAGAGAAACGCTATTGTTTTGAAAAACTCGACTAAATCAATTGACCGAGCTTTTGTGTCTTATTCGCCGTTCGAATGTAGTGTACTTTTTTACACCTCAAAGGAGCAACTTCATTTTGTGATCTGCTTTGAAACGACGTTTATTATGTATTCATTTTCGATGAATATTCTTGTTATTTGTTTTTTTTTGCATTCAGGCTATTTGACGATAAAATGATGTTCCATTTTTTAACTGCGCTAAAGATTAATTCATTAGGATCGCGCTATTGAAAAATTAGGTCGGCGGGCTGAAAAAACATGTAAAATTTTATCGGATTTTTAAAACTAACCGTTTAAAAAAAATATTAATCTCTTTCTGTGGTATTCACAACGATTCTGCGATATTATTCGCGTAGGCTTGAGGTTTTAATTTTTCATTGTCTCGTGGTGACTTGCCTCATCATTACTTTGTTTCATTGAATTTTCTTTCCTAATCTGCCAGGTCATCTGCGATAAGTCCGTGAACGTGTGTGTGTGTGCGTGTGTGGTAAAGCATCGACGAGAGCCGACGCAATCAGCGGCTTAGCTAGGTTCTGTTTTCTTGTTCCTTTTAACTTTTTTTTATCTTTTTTTTTTTATCTGAACAAACAAGCGGTGACGGCGCGCGGGATCAGAAAGCGCGAAGGAGTGAGCGTGCGGTAGGTCGCGAATTATCGGTCTTTAAAGTTAAAGGCGAAGACAATGAGCGAGCGGGCGGACGCGGATGAGATTCGCACGAAATATATATATACATATATATAAAGTGTATACTTCTGATGTGGCGATGAGCCTCAATTTGGAGGATCCTCGTCGGCGTAATTACGGATTTTATACCGTCACGGCGTCGTTCGTGGGCGTGTTTGCGAGACGCGCGTGTTCTCTCCCCCGTGAGGGATAATAGGGCTCAGTCTTAAATCGCCCGAACGTGGAAGACTCGATAAATTAGTTAGGTTTCTTCGATCTTTCTCTTAACACTTGAGAGGAAAAACAAAGGAGGGTATACAAAAGAATAAATTATACAATGAACGACAGAACGAAGTTTCTAAGAAATAATTAACCTGTTCTTTTCATTTCTTTACCTTCTCGAAATTCAAGCCAAATCTTTCTTTGGATTTCATGTATTTGAGTAATTAACAGTATGATGGACGTTGGTATGAATTCTCGTTATCATCAGAAGGGTCGCAGGGAACCTGGGTCGGTACCGCTCGCCGCGGGCAATGTCACAGTGTGCCACTCGCGCCTCTAAAGGCAACCGAACAATATATCGGTATCACAAACATGCGCACACTCACATGTTTGTATTCGCTGACCAGTGGATTGCAGACAATATCCACGAAGAGACACCACTGCCAGTAATAATACTCATGGATATATATAATATATATGTACACATAGTTCTGTGCAACGTTTTGCCAGACTTCCATATGTCGCCTAACGACATATGCGGAATTCGAGAGCACAAGAGTGGGTCGATGATCCCAGCTTCACTGTCACATATTTAATAATACGAATCGAGCAGTGTACCGAACAAACTTTTTTTGCCAACGAACTGACGTATTCCTAATGCCATTAATGTCTATACCGATTGCATGCTATGAAAAAAAAAAAGAAAAAAAAAGACAAAATTATATCTGCGATGTGTCATTTTGTTAATGAAACAAACAAAACATCGTGAGATACTCCGCAAGCTTATCTTCTCTGTGTCTTTCGGATGTCGAAATATTTTCATGTTTATTTTTAACTCCTTTTTAAATTTAACTGTATTCCGTGTTTGCGATAAATAAATCACTTATAAATTATAATGCAACATTCCGTCCTTCAGACTTATGCAAACATATATATTTGTGAACATGTTTATATATTGAACAGAAAATAGTGTAGAGAGAGAGAGAGAGAAATAAACGTATTAATATTCATCGTTTGCATGATTATTAATAGGTGCAGCCGACTCTTGTCGTGCGATATATCCGCCGCGTTGTAATTAATTAACTGGCGCACGAGCATTATATTATACACATTTGTAAATATATATAGCGATAGATATTTACGTACATTTATGCTTCGGTCGACTGACTGTGTTGGCGTGTGTGATATGAACAATTTTATCATGGCTATTGCAAAATTTTTGTGGAACAATTGACCAAAGGTGACCTAATAATCAAAAGCGATCGATCAATTGTAATTTATTTAGATTTTCAGTGCTACGGGAAATTCATTGCTTTTTCATTTTTTGATTATGCAGTTCATACAAGTGCCGACATTTTCGGGTAATAAGTTTTTTCAATCTACCGATTGTCAACAAAAAGATTACACATAAAATAGAACAATATTTTGTTACCGACAATTACTGTTGCAAAAAGTACCCGATTATGTAGCTTGAGGATAAATATACACGGTAAAAATAATCAGAAAATCGAACTAATGTCTCATTTTATTGTATGAGGAAAATGAATTGTTGCATATTGTCAAAAAAAATGTAGCAAACGCGAGGAGATATAAAAAATAACATGTACGAGGGCTATCATATGTAGCAGAACGATGAGAAGTAACGCACACGAGTTTTTATTTATCGTGGGTTTGTCTTTCTGTTTTTTCTCCGTTTGGGAGAACAGAGGGTGACTTTGTGGCTTTGAAATATGGCCAACACGCGCTCGCGACAACTTCATTATGACCGCTTCTTCCTTTCTTCCTTTCTTGGTTGCTCTCGAACGATAGGACGCAAAAAATCATATATTTGGTAAGAAAAAAAGTGAAGAAAAAAGATCGAAGCATATAAATATACACATCGAGCACACATTACTCTCAAGGCTGCTAAGACAGAGATTTTTATATCGGGTCCCGCGTGCCGCGCCTTTGCCATATATATGCGTTTTGCTTCTCGCGTGTCTTGTCCCATGGTATTAAAAAATAAAAGAGATACGTATAGGCGTCGCTGTCTTTCTCTCGCTCTTTAATCCTCTTCGAGGAAATCCACGACGTGTTTTAATGCCTTGCACTTTGGCCTTCTTCCCGTATTCGTTGTCGACGTCGTCGACGACTCGTCCCCGTTGATCATCCTCGACGTTGGCGTCGTCGTCATCGTTCTGCCTATTCGTGCAGCTGTCATCGTGTTTGACTGCCACGCACCGACGAGTGCCTGGCTCTTAGGAGACCAACCCTCGGAAAACATGACTTTTTACTCACAATCACGAGAAAGCTGTTGAAGTTTTTCTCCTTCTTTTGTCGTTTCTTTTTTCTCCATCCATTTTTCTTCCACTCGCCTCATTTCCGATTCTAAAATAGAAACGCAGGCCCTGTTCTTTCTCGATTTCAATCGATCATTTCGTTAAGGGATTATCTTAACTTCTGTGATTATGGATTTTTTTTTTTTTTTATCACCCAGACGTGAAAGTCCAAAAAAAAGTTTCTACAGCAGAGGATCTTGTCTCACTGCGGCAACAGGGGAAAATATTGACTCTCATATGTGTGAGAAAAAAATTCAGTCTCATGAGCTGTTAAACTTATCATCTCTTTTTCTCTCTCTTTCCTTCTCTTGCACGAGTATATATTTATATATAATCGTAAATACGATGCAACCAATTGGTTTCTATCTTTCTCTCTCGTTCGTTAATCCTCTTATCTCTTGACTAAATAGGCTCAACGGATATATCGGGGATCTATAAATTGACTCTCTCGAACTGTGGTGCAATCGAGCGTTTACGCTCTACGAACAATAATCGTCACGGAATAGGTACAAACCTCCACACACTTGAAATTTTCACTTCCGTTGACCACTGACTAACAGCGGAAAGCTAAACACCCGTGTATCTGTTCGTACAACATTGGTTATACACGAATTTATTAAGGTACACCCTCTTCCATCCCAACAACCCACCCATCTATATATCTATTCACCACGAATGCTGGCCTATGAGATTATCAGAATTTACAAATACGACGGATCTATGATTTCACCTTTTATCTATACATATACCCAATATCGAACAATTTAATCCGCTCTCTACGAAAATACAATCCGAATTTATGTACCTTTGATATATACGTTTTCATATTTCATTCATTTTATGGATAAATTAAGCCACCGCAATTGGAGATTCTACTTGAACATTTTCCAAATAATCCTCCTATGATTTGATATTCAAATTATAATCGTGTCTATTTAACTGAACTATTGGACATTGGTAGTTTTTGTGTCGTTGTTGAATTGAATATTCATCATTGGATGGAATATCAATTTATCTTTTCAGAATGTTTATAAAATCAGAGTGAAAATACAAAAACAGATCTATACATATATTTTTGCATTGCAGCTCATTATTTTTTAACCGTTCATGCTCAATAGCGTTTGATTTTTAATTTTTTTTTCTTCTGTTGAACTTTTGAAATTAATATTCCGAGTATATAAACGCAACGGTGCTTGTTCGTGGTTTTTTTTAGTCTCGTCGAGACGGCCAGACACTTCGGACAGTTTTAATTGATCAAGAAAAGAATACAAGAGGGCCGTGATCCGCGATGTGCACTCTTCGTTCTTTCGGACACAGGCTTATGTGCAGTTTAACACTCTTGGATCGTTTACACTCGCGCATGAGAATTGAAGGGCTCGATTTCTATGTACACGTGATACTCACGGCTATGTATGCGCATAGAAGTCCTCTACCTCCGGCGATACATATGCTATTGATCGTCTGGTCAATTAATTAAATTTACATACGCGACATTGGCACACTGGGCTTCTCTTCTTTCGGTGGACCCTCAACGCCGCGTTCACGGTGAGCTTCTCGTCTAACTATCGACCTCCCGCGATCACACTTAGAGTCGACGACCGGATAAAATTCTCCATTAACAATCTAAAATACAAGCAGAAAGAACAGAGCCGCGTCGCGCAAATTAATATAAACGGTCAATTACAAGCTTATTTTCATGACAATTCTTCAGTTGCTCGTGCAAAAATATGGAATTTTTTGAGAGCAGGACGAAAGGGTTTCATTTATAAAGTCTTCACAGACTGTTATTTTCACGCGGATGGTCGTTGGCTTGTGTTGAATATTGTGGTTTTTATTTCTTTTTTTGTTTTTCGTGAGACGTTCAAACGTTTGCCATTCGTACCAGCGCCACTTCCGCTCGCGGAAAAGTTGCGCACGTGACCAAATGTATACGCTCCACGGGGACATAATTATATTCTCATCTCGTACCAACCGTATAAAATCTATAATCGACTCTTCTCTCCCTCTTTTTTCTCTCTCCTTTATACACACACACGCACACTTTTCTCTTCCTTCTCCTCCTACTATTTCTCTTAAGTGAGTTTAGATTCTCGATGGGGAGTCTCTGCTCGTTTCCTTCTGAAAAACACATTGAGAAACACCCAATGAGGAACACAACGAATGAATATCTCTATCTATCATAACGCGACGAGCATAAACGTCTTCCGATAGGAATTCTATAATTAAATTTCCGCTTCGTTCAAAGATCGAGAAGCTTGAAATTATGAGTGGTGCTCCCTTCTCCATTTCCAAGTATATCCATATTTCTTTCATCAATTTATAGAGCCATATTGTTTCGAATTTCGGTCCCTTCTTACCTCATCGTGAATTAGTTTATGTAAATTTCGGCAATGAAAAAATTCAGATAAAGCGAGAATAATTATGTTGATATTTTATATCTACGTTCAAATTTTCTTGGTAAAGAAAACATTCAAAACATCGGCTCGAATTCATCATATGCCGATTTTTTCTTATACGATTGAAAATTCTAAACGGGACCTGCGAGTTTAATCCGCGTGGGCGAATATCCCTGATAACAAGAATTACTGAAAAGGACATTTTTATCAGAGAATTGAAAAGAATCAAAAATTTAGTGCGTTCGAGACGGTTTAACGTCATGCGATGTATAAGAGACGAGAGCAGCGAGGAAGATGTTAATATACCGCGTTTCCAAGAATGTTGGTACGTGTCCAGCGTCACCGCCTTCTTTCAATAATTATTAATTGCTCGAACTCTCGCGAAGTAAAGGTGAACGCGCGGTGCATGCAATGCATTTCAGAACCTCAATATATATAAACATAGTAAATACATTTATCAACTCTACCGTCAGATGTTTTTTCGACTTTTAATTCTCTTTCGCCTTTTAATTCGCTAGTTTTTTATTTTGCTAATTCGCTGTTTCTCGTCGCGCCCATATCCCAATCTGTTCGTGTGATCACGCACGCGCTCCTTCTCTCTGTCTCTCTCTCTCTCCGAACCGCCTCTTTTTCTCGCTTCTTTTTCATCTTCTCATGTCCAACCTTCTCATACCGTTAACTGCAGCAGCCAAAGAGAGCGAAAGGGGATACGTTCTCGACGTTTTTTCTCTACCGCGTCACACGGGAACTCCGCGATTGCATCTGATAAAAATGACGAGAGGTGCAACCCTTTTCTCTTTACTTCATCGAAGAATAGCTTCGGAATCATGAGATTTAATCGCGTGAGTAGTCACCTCAAAGAGTCGCCAAAGAGACTATACTTATCTTTTGTATATGAGGAGATCGTGGTTTTCTTGTGCACGCGGGACGTCCTTCTCGTCCTCCTTCTTCACCAGCTCCACGCCGCTTTCTGCTACCGCTTTTATATCAGAATCAAAAGCGTATGGCTCCATATGCACGATGTGTATGGTTTATAATTTATATATATATGGATATAACGCGAGAGATATACGTATATGAGCCTCGACGTATTAATGACTGGGATCACTCGTTTGCTATCGGATCGAGCGATCGCTACCGATAAATCAAGCTCGCGATTCTGGTATGCAAATATATAATATCGCGGGCGGCTTCCTCTGATCGAGTTTTCTATCCTGGTCTCTCGCATTGCATGCATACACCTAAACTATACATAATAAGGTATAATATTAAACCGTATTATAGTATGTATTACGTGAACGACACCGGTGTGTAGTCCTCTGCGAAAAAAGCCTCATCGTAGGCATGACGTCGTGTGTGGAAAACGAAAGAGATCCAGCACAAGTCGTGCGTGGTCATTTTTGTCGTTTTTTTTTTAATTATTTTTATTTCACTTATTTTTTCATTAATCTACCATCGCTTTATTTCTATATATATAAATATCTCTCTCTCTCTCTCTCTCTCTCTTTCTCTTTAAGTTTCGCCTCCTCACGATGTACCTCGTAAGATTGAAGCAGCTCTCGCGGTCGGTTAATTTAACCGATGAAGAAGATGGGCGAGCCCAGATTGGACAGTAATGACCGTTCTTACTCGATAATAACGAGGCGTTTAACGAGATTTTTTTGTACCTCTTTAATTCACGGTTGCGCTGCACGTCGAGAGCCCGTGACAAACTCGCGAGAAGCATCTCACGCTCTCTGTATATAAATCCGCTATGTCGTCACTAATGCGCGGAGAATTTGCGGAATAATTATCGCCAGAATATCACCTCCTAGAAACTAATGTAGCGATGTGCTTGGAAAAGCACAACGAAATTCTCGCATAGGGTACAAGAGAGATGAGAAGAGGTAGAGAAATATCTCAAGTACGAGGATAATACACACCTTAAACAAGCTCATATTTGGAATTTCAGTTATCCCTATAGTTCTAATACAACTTGGCGCACATGTGGATTGCGAATGTGTGTTAAATGTATAATCTGTGTGCCATTCCACAGTTGTATCAAACTCTGTCTACTCTTTGCATTATCATATCTAGTCGAGAGAAGTCCGCAATTTCACAAAGCTGGAATTACTCCATTAACCCTCGGGCTTATGGGAAAATGCGCGAGCTCGAGTACGTTATAGTTGTATGAAAATTCTCAGTTATGGCGATGAGTGCGAAGAGATTAGTCCACAAAAGCCTTTCTCCCCGCTTCTTCAACCGGCCGCAAGTACGCTTGATTTGCCAGTCAACTTTCCCCCTCTCTTCGTTACATATTCTCGATCTTTTTCCTCATGCGTTTCTCGGCGTACGCGTTCTTCCAGAAGTCACCCCATCAATTATACACAAGTTGGATAAATTTCAAAATTTCAAAGTCGTTACTTATTTTTTCACTCTGATGAAACATCAATTAATTAGTGTCAGCCAATCGAGTGGGTTCAGAGATGGAGAAGACGGGCTCTTTCAACCCCATATCTCAACGCACGATGGATCGGCAATTCCTTAATTAATCAATCCCTCGTTAACGGTGTATTCGAGACAGAAATGAGTGAATGAAATATTCTTTTCACTATTTTACGGTGCATATTTGATCTGTTAACCTTAAGTACGTAATCTCAAGGACACTGTGTAGATAATATTCTACTCTGCATGCGTCTTGCTAAATACTAGCTTTCGTATTTTCGCGGCCTAAGCTAAATGGTACCAGCAATAATGTCCTTGTGTGATTGCATATCCATGTATATATATATATATATCTATATACGTATCCGTAAAATATTAGCTTCATTTAGATACGGTATTAAAATACGAAGGTATATGTAATTAGCTTTTCTGTCTCGTTGTGTCTGGCTCGTTGAGCTCGGATACAAATGGGCCATGAGAGCAACACGTACATTAATGTATGTATATAGCTTAAAAAGATAGAGCTTCTCGTGCGGTGGGCTTTTCCTTCGGGTAGACGCGTTTCAGGAACATTCATGACCACGTTATTCTCGAATATGTGGTACACACGTATCCACGTAGGTTGTAACCAAACTGCGAGCATACTGCAAGTGCTCGTGAATTCCTCGTCCGTCTTCGTTATCCCTATTACGAGCCTCGTTTGTACATGCACTCGCGAGACCGTACTATTCCCTATTTTGCCTTATTCTCTCGCCTCCTAACTCCTATCTTCATCTCTTTCTCTATTTCGCTTTTTGTGACGCTCTAAATATTTAACTAAGCACACGTACTGTTGATAGACGGGGGTCCTTGAGCGTTATACGTTCACGGTCAATGCCAAAATCCTCCTCTCAAATAGCCAAGTCCCCGTACACAAGGTTTTATTAATACGATTTATATTACAACGCAGATTTTAATCGAATGTCTCTTGCTCCAATATCTTAATTAAAATGCTGCAGTTAATTCCTGCTACGAGATACAGTCTGATTGTATCTGCAACAATTCTTATAGGTTGGTATACCGATTAGCACTTTATACAAGCGTGTAATTGCATATTATTATTATTATTATTATTATTATTATCATAATCATGATAGTTGTTGTGTACGCAATATCGTGAGTGATAAATCTTGCGATTTCGATTTTCTCCCTGTCTCCATCTCAATCTTGCGTGATTAGCTAGATTATCGTTAGCGTTTATGGGATCGAATCGCCATCAGGCTCGCTGCTGGTTCACGCACGTAAAGCCCGCGCGTGAGTGAACGATTGCGAATCTCACTGACGGAGACCGATCGTCTTTATATCTCTCGACGACGAGACGCACGAGATAGCGAGGGAGAGAAACTATAATTACAGGGGAATATTGGGTGAGCTCCTTTGTCGGGGAATCACGTCCATGTCTATGTATATAATATACTCATATATGCTACTGTATATTTATGTATATGTACATATTCATGCATTTACACACATACGCCAAGTTCACGTCTACCTTAATATTTATTTATATATTAGGCAGTACGTATGAACATAATTTGGTGTACATACCTATATGCTCACCGTCGCTGCCACCCCCGTGCAAGTCTGATGCCATATAGTGCGTACATTGTCTTGTTGTACGCACACGTGAACAATTCCACGAGGCTCCCCGCTGCTTTTCCTTATCCACGAGAGTGAGAACTCGTCGAGAGCCCTCTCCAGAGTCTCATGAATTTAATCAACGTAATTTTCTAACCACGCCTCTCTCTCTCTCTCTCTCTCTCTTTCTCTCTCTCTCTCTCTCTCTCTCTCATACACACATACACACACACACACACTCTCTTTCTCCCTCTCGCTCTACTACCCTTTACATATTCCCGTGAGGTCTTGCCGAGAGACCAAACTCACGGGTTCTCGTAACCCATGAACTTGAAAGATGAAGAGCGAGGGAGAGTGAAAGTAAAGGAGGGAAGGATATCTGTGTGTTGCACGATATATGGAGTATATACCAGCATCACCAACTTCGAGAGTTTCTGGATTTACTCGAACCTTCATATTTTACGTCGTCTCGCGCGAGAACCTAGAAAGGGTGAGCTTCACACAAAGCAAACCAGGCTCTCGTTTATTTTCATCTGTGTGCAGCTTGTGTCGGTGTCTAAGAATTCGTCTATCGGGCACGCCCTCACGACCCCGTATACGCGATAACCTACAACACATACCCCCCCCTCGGCATATTTTCCTCTGATGAACACCATCTTCCTCCTTGCCCAAGCTTCCATCGTATGAGAAACACCCGAGACAGAGGATAGCTCTTGAAATTTTAACGGAAAAGTACTTCACGCTCTTGGAACAAAATACCCACGTGAACCCATACATATACACATGATTTTATGAGGCTACGAGAATCCTGTCGCGGTCCGCTTTTTGTCTACGAGTGATTTATAAACCAATTTACTACGCCTATATGCTGCACTTCTTTGAAAATGGATTTTCTCTTCACCGAATCGGTTGATCGTCTAAACAATTAATATTTGCCATAAAACTCAACCTTTTGCAACCCCATGCAATATAGTGAACCTACAATTCATTTTTAATTTTCATCATTCATGTTAAGCACGAGTTTCAATTGATTGATAAAAAGGAAAAGGCCTTTGTCGTGCTTTTCAAAGCTATTTCACTTGAAATTAAAAATAACCATTAATATTTGTGTATATGATTGGGATCACTTCTGTAACATGCCACTGTTCAATTTTCTATGAAGTATAAAACGGAACCTCGTTTCACTACATTTATACACTCGCATATAGATCATCTGTGGAGCACGATGTTCGTTCGTATACTTTGTCAATTCGATTTTGTCACATCGTATCCGAATTACACGCGCAGTTGAACTCGTGTAACTGAAAGTGTACGTCGATCGTGTTTTAAGTGTATTATAGGCTGATGCACTACGACGAAATAACGCACATGCACAGGACAAATGCAACACCAGCTACACCGGGCATGAGGCAAACTCCAAATTCGATATTTCACTTACACTGTTAACGAAACAGCATTATCTTTGATGAGAGTGTAAAAGAAATAAGAGAGAGAGAGAGTGAATAGAGCTCGAGGGTGCGTGCAAATGTAGACACGCGAGAGAGTTGAAAGTTTCCTCATGTATAACTTGTACACAGTAATGTACAGTAACGCAACGTTGTTTTGGCATCTCTTCGGTGTGCACCTTATCCACATATATATGTCTTACACATATATTGAAAGGTGCAAGTGCGTGTATATATTGGTTTATGTATTTTGTACGTGTACCTCTGACTACACGTGTAATCACTGAAATTCGAGGCAACAGCCACGTATGTACGAACCGACTGGGCGCAGGCAAGGGTTGAGGTATGAGGAGGGCAACGTTATATCGGATTTCGATGGAAACATCCTCCGGGGTACAGCGTGGAATCCAGGGGAGAATCTAATAAAGAAACTTGATTCTCGATCGACGTTGGTGCGTTCTCCACTCTTCGCTTCATGTACTCTCTGTTGCAGTGTGTATTCGCTCTTTCTCCATGTATAGTGTAACAGTAAAACGAAGATGTATGTATGGCGGACGGAGATTATATGGATATAGAGCGAGAGATCCATCGTCCATCAATTCTGTTTACAAACGAGAGCATATACGTTAACATATATGTTATATATAAATATATACATATATATACACTGTTCGCGCTAATCAAAATGTTGCAAACTGAATTTCCAGATACTTTTGATGATACCCGGAACGAAATTTAATATTTCAAATATGTTCTATTGAATTTCTCTGAGATTGAAATGTGTTTTGTTGGGCTGTTTTTACATAAAAATTAATAATAATATTTACAGTTGAAAATAAATTATATATTATGTTCGAAAGTTATTCGGAGTGCTAAATTTGTTATTGGATTAATTAGTCCGTGGTAATTTTACAGTATAGCCTCGAGCAGCCCGCCCACTTCGATCACAGTATGTACAAGTATATATTCATTGTATGTACGTTAAAAGTGCACTTATATGTATATATATATATATCCAGCTACAGATATACATCCATATGAACTGCATGGAGAATACCACATGCAATACCCTCTCGTCTCGTATCCGAAGATCCCATGCACTTCGTGGGCTACTCTTACTCTCGCACCTATAATCGCTTTTGTTCTTCGTTCTTTTTGCTCTCTTTCTTACTTTCTCTCTCTCTCTCTCTCTCTCTCTCGCACTCTCTTTTATCTGAACTTGTGCTCTTGACAACAGTAACGTGCCATGATTATGGTATTCGGACGTAGTCGTCGTCGTCGTCGTCGTCGTTGTTGGAGTCTCTATAGGGTGCTGCTTCAGACCACCATGCTCGTTCATACGTCTGTAGCTCTCTGGCACGGGTCCGAGTCAACTTCCGGTTTCTCTCTTTTCCTTCTCCTTCGCCTCCCCTCTCGTGCTCAGTTTCTTTGCAAAGCATATACGTACCGCGTGCATATAAATTCCCGCTGCACTTTATGTTCACTTTACCCCCGTCATTTAATGTGCCTCACTATTTGTATATACGTTACGTATATATGGTTAGGAATGACCTCTTGTGTTGTGGGTCGTGTTCTTTAAGTTCGCTCTTTGTGCAACATCTTTTTCAAAGCACTCACAACTTCAGGCTTTATAAGTATAATGATTAAAATATTGAATCATCGATTTTGTTTAAAATGGTAATAAAAATATTTTAGTTCAGCCCAAAATTCTTGTAGTTTTCACAGCAATTTTCTAGATATAATTCTTTCGTTTTATTTTCCACAACATAGATTTTCTATTTTGACATTTGTTAGGATCAATTTCTAGTGTCACAATTGCTGAGTCGAAGTCGCGGAGTCTTTTGTCTGACTATTTTTTTTTTTATCAACTCGATCCGGCGCCACCACTAATACCGGAAGTAGATATAATGGACGTTCTCGTAGGCACTCGTGGTTTCTCTATCTCAAACTCTCCCAGTTATAGGGTAATATCTCCCACTCCTGGATAAAAGTAACATGGCGTGACTTTTGTTGTATAATAGGGCTCGGAAACCTCGACGTCAACAACGACCACGACTCGCTCTATAGACGCACGAGAACACGCGTCTACTGAACGTACATCCGGTTTTTTTTCGCTCCCCCACGAAAAGTATATAGATATGGATATGTAGATTTGGTGTTCTACTCGTTGGACACGTCGCTCTAGTAGATCTTTTAGTACTTTCCCTTCCTGGTCAGCGAACTTTTCCTCCCCATTCATATGCAGTACGTCGACACCACAACTCTGACGCGTCTCGCGACCATAATCTTGAAAACCTTTCACCGCCAGATTCGCTCAAAAAATCTCCGGAATAGGGAATCATTTTTCGCAGTTTTTACCATCTCGTCTTCAGTCCTTGGAATACCAGCTTTTCTTCATTACTCTTAACTTTTTAGTATATTGACAATAAAATAATCCTATTGGCGAAAAGTTAATCATCCTTTTTTGAGTTTACGGCTTACACTGTAAGAAAATTCATCACGGATTTATGGATGTCAAAAAAACATCGACACTAGCACAAAGTTGGTAAATGTACTTGCTAATATTTTTTTAATATACTTCGAAAGTGAGATCTAGAGTTTTTTGAACAATCATCTCGCGGTTTTTGCACTGTGATAAATATTCTTTTGATACTTTGTTGAAATTTTTATCCAATTCTTGGGTAGAGGTTTACAATGCTCTCTTTGTTCTAAATCATTTGGATTTTTTCCGTGAAGAGGTTCGCCATAAAATTTGTCTTCTCGTTCGTATCTTATTCTCATGTTGGGGCGGGCAGTCAAAAAGAAGGCGAAGAAATAAGAAACAAAATGTCGTTCGAAACGGCCGCCGGGTGTGTGGAGTGTGTAATAGGTATAAAAGGGAAAACGACACGACGTTGTGAACTGACGTCGTCGTTAACTCACCCTCGACCCGTGCTCGAGCAACGTAGGTTGATCCGACGACTAGGAAAATAAAATAAAGCACGTGAAAAAGAAAAGAGGCAACGAGAAAAAAAAAACGGGAAAATGAGAGTGTGGCCGGAATGGAGCTCGAAGCTTATCTACGTGAAAAATAGTGGCGGCTAACGTTAGAGCACGAGGTTGAGTCTCGTGCCGCTGGCGAAACTAAACGAGTTCGAGGATGGGTCATTCGACACCCCGAGTTTTCTTGGATCCTATAAAAACACAGGAAGAAAAAGAACAAGGTCCTACAAGCTTGCGAGCTCTTTAATACTCCGGGCACGTATATAGAATTTCAAACAAAAAAAAAATAAGCGTATGTCTTAAAATGTGGTAATTCGTCACGGTTCATACATATCAGCAGCAAAGAATGAAAAAGATGTATTTAAAAAATTCGAAACTTGCAACATAGCACGCCTCATTATTTTATCACAACGGTTAAGCTCGCTTCGTGATCGAGCAACTTTTTTCATTTTTGCTTCCTCACGAAAAATATTTCGTGATGGAACTATCGAGACAGCAAGTCAGAAAGTTCTGTTCACGATTCTTTTTTTTTCTTCACATACGAAATATTAAAAAATATATTACTAAGATGACGTGGTGAAGTAGAAGAGAAATTTACGACCTAAGAATATTATTATTTTGAAATAGAGGAGATTTTTTGATGACGTAAAAAACTTTTAGCACACATTAGTAATAAGACGTCTATTATTTTTCCGAATATACTGCAATGTCGACAGAACGTCGGGAAAACAAGATTTTTCTTTCGTAATAGTCGCGCGCACGAGCTTCGAATGTAATGATTTTCCGTCCCACTTCAATTCTCTGCTGTCGGAAAAAAAAATACATTCTGCATGTAGATAATATGCTTTCGCTCTCTCACCTTAAAAGCAATATTTCATTCGTGCTTCATCTAACACGAGTTTACGAGCATCCAGTTATGGTGGAATCGAAAAGCCCCTTTTTTTCAACGACCCCTGATTTGAACCCCCCCCCCCCCCCCCTCCCCCGTTCTCCGCCTCTTCCCTTCATCTCTTTTCTCGTATACACGTCTATGAGTTTTAAAAAGCGCGTTTGACATCACTAGCCGATAATTTCGTACTTCCGCAACGCGCGGTACTCCTGGTTCTGTCGCAATAAATGTGCAGTTGGGCGCGTGTATAGGGGATAAAATGAACGTGAGCTATAACACACCCTTACGCACTCCGTAGGCATATTGCGTGCATAAGGACGAAGTGCCACGCTCCGAGCCACCTATAGAATAGGCGACGGGGCTGAAAAACCTCGGGGTGCTTTTTTCTCTTTTCTCTCACTCTTTCTCTCGATTTCTTTCTGTTACGAGACCCGGCACACCGATATGTTGGGACCCCGAAGGCGCAATGGTACATCGACGCAGTTTGCGCGCCTCCTGAACGGGCCTCAGGGCACAAACAATGGGACCCCCTAAGAGACAGAACCTCCCATCTCCCTACCGAATAAAGATAAATCTATGTACGAGGCGTTCCACGTCGAACCAAACTTATACTGCGATCATCACAGTTTTCGGATTCATCTTTTTTCATTTTTGTCATTTTTAGTGTCACAACGTTGTTCAGCGCCCAAATGAATTCTCCGGATTTCATAAACTAAAAGATAATCATATAATTGGATAATTGAAAGTTGCAAACTGTTATCTTGATATTTCATGTTTTCTCGTCGAGTTATTACGAGGAAAGCAATATTGGATAACCTCGTTTCTTGTAAAGAGAACTTTAAACATCGCCAGAAATATTACTATAGTCCGGTTTCTCAGTTTAATAGTTTATCGTTTTAATACTAAATACACACAGTGGGAAATACAAACGCAAGTTTTCGTTAATATGAGTTTATTGTTAACTCGTAGCAACGCCATCTCAATTATGAGCGAACGGGATATTTGAAAATTTTCGTAATATCTTAATGTAATTTTTTCTGTACTTTGCGTATTTGAAAAAATATTCATATATAGTTGCAACGTTTAGAAATATTATTGTGTCTACTGACTACCACCACTGCGAGGTCGATTTTGACCATAAAGCCTTATGCGCAAAAATGTCATCACGATATCGTGCATGTATATACATTTTTTAACTCATATTGATTTTTAATTCTTTCGCTTCTCGCACTCTCATTCTTTGTTACCTCGCGTTTGCGACATCTCTTTGTTGAATTCGTGCAAAACGCCTGCAGTTTTTCGGTGTAGACAATTTTTTTTTCTTCTTTATTTCGTATCTTTTTGTTCTTTCCGAGGTTGACGATGCTCGTTAGTGAAATCCACGCTTCTGATCACTCTTCTCGTTCCTGTGCGTATGTCGCATACGTTGAAGGTTTAGGGTGTGGGTTTACGTCAGGCGGTGGATGCGTAGAATCGAAAATGTATGGGGTGCAGCAGAGGGTTGCAATAGGATCTGGAGCGAGATGATATTCAACAGGAAGTCATAGCAGAGATTTCCGGACATGAGATTCATCTCGCAATCTGGCGGGAAAGGAAGAAAGAGAAAGAGGGAGAGAGCGAATATAATTCGGAGGGAGGTGATTTATAATGATTACAGCATTGTGCCGAGGCGTCACTAAATAATGCATCGCCACCCGCCCAGGGCCGCGCGTTCCCTTAGTTCCTGTACACATGAACGTGTACGAATCTTTACACACATACACACGTATACATGTTCACATATGACCAATGCGGATGTTCACGTATTGTTCGCCTCGTACTAATCATATTGGTCGCCCATTATCATTAGAGAAAGTACGCCTCAATGCCAAAAAAATTCTCTCTTTGTTAACCGTTGGCTATACACATTTATACTCAATAAATAGGTAAAAAATATGCTCACACATAAGCTTGAAATACTCGCAAATTGGTATGAGTTTGAGTACTCATTTAGTAGAATGCGTTTCGGTGCAGAAAATGATCCGACAATATGGCAAATAGAAGTAATTCCTTTTCATCTTGAAGAAATTGCACGTCCTGATCAACTTTGAACCTCGGTTTTCACGAGATGATGCCCCCTTTTCTACATAATTTGATGCATTGTGAATGTTTGCTCAAATCAATGGAAACCCTGTGTAGCATAGCGGTATATTCGTGTTCATAAACACCCGTGAATATGGCATTCGATACTCTGAAGAGGTCCATGCTGTTGAATGTCATATACAGTACATAGGTATGTAACAGCAGTCAGGAAACACTTTCGGCTGGTGAAGGTAAAGCTTTGGGAGCTTCTCCCAAGACAGGAAACTTGTCTGCGTCGGAACCTCCATGCGAGAGAGTTTCAAGCAACAAGGTACGAACAGCTGAGTCCGTGTGGGTGTCTCCGTCGCCAACGTCGATGTCATCTTAGACACAACAACCCCGAACTTGCCAACTGTCTATCATCCGGGCAGCCTTCCACTGGCATCCTATACATTGATAATCCTTCCCCTTCGCTCCCTCCTCTCTTTTCCATTCTGCGATACAAGTTTCAGCTCTCAACCCCCCCCCCCCCCCCCATTCGACGTTTTATAACCAACGAGACGAAATCTCGTGGTATAGATTTTTTCCTCTTTTTTGCAATTTTTCATCTATTCCATATGTTGTCTGTTGGTCAAAAATCGCGGTTTCATTTCCTTGCTGGCATCGATCAAAATGAAGCTGGATATAATGCTCCATTATGGTCTCAATTGAAAGTGAATATTTTTCAAATATCCAGCAAACTTGGTGTCTATCAAATTCCAACTTCTCGTATACTGTTTCTTTTTTTTATTGGCTGGGAAAATGTATGCATGATGCGAACATGCACTTCTCAACTGTTGTTTTGCGATCGGCAAACACCACCGACGAGAAAGTCTTCCCACATCTTTCGACACTTGCTAACGAATATATCCGTTATTACGCGTGTGCGCATGTATTGACATAGGTAAAGAGTTTTTGCCACATATGAGACGAGTACAGAGCCCCTGAAACTCGATCCTCTGCGATAAATATCTTTAGGCCTGTGTGTCTGTAGAGTTTGGACGATACGTGTATAGAAATATACATTTATAAACATCAAGTGAACAGCTTCTAAGGTGAAACGATACGGAAAACCGTTCGGTATTCTATCTCCTCTCTTGGAAGCGGAGAAACGCGTGTGTGTGCCTCCTGGCGTGATTAACGGCTCGCTCCGGGCCGACGGGATCGTTAACTCCTGGTATCGCTTCGATTCGTTCCAGCAATCTTAACCTCTCTTTCTCCATCCCTATCTTTCCCTTGCTTTCTCTTCTTCTCTCTCTCTCTCCCTTTCTCTCTCCTTCTGTGCCGCATCAAGTTTTCATTTCCCGATCTCGTCACTCTTCCTTTTCTCTCTTTCTCCTTGACTCTCTCGTTAGATCGAGCGAAGTTCCCGCCGATCTTTCGCTTCCGTACCCGCGCGCTTCACCAGAAATAATGATCCAACCAAAACGTCCGTTTGATTCAAAGCCACTGCAAATACTCTCTCAGAATTTCACACACGCACATGGACAAGCAGGTACTTTCATATGCACACACCACATGCATGTGAACTAATGCATCCGTGGAGTAGTAGTTTTGAATTTTGTTCGCAACAACCGTTTTCTCGCCAACGTGTTCTAAATACCAATTCAATTTATACACTTGCCACTTACGTACACGCAATTCTTAGAATAATCCAAATGTAAACCAAATTGTTATTTATAACTTATGGAGAGCATTTCATCCGATTAGTGCAATTTTAAGTTTGCCCTTATTAGATGTATCCTGAGAACATAGTAAACCAAATGGACCCTGCAGTTGGTTACTTCTTTTAGACTATCGTGAGGTTTTCTTTTGGCTCGCACGTAATGGCCAAAGAAAAAGGGTTTCAGGAAAGAAAATCGGCGCCGGAAGACCGGAAACGAAGGTGTAGCACTTCTGCTCTATGTACACAGTACTCTCCTCGCTATCTCACACATATAGACTCGATAGTAAGACGAAATAGAACTTGCCGGAAGAAAACGGCACACAATGATATAAAGAAAGCCAACACGTTGAATTTCTCGTATTTACCAGACTAAAGAACTCTGCTCTTTTCCGCACCTTTTCTCCATCCCCTTTGTATTTTTACTCGGTGTGCCTAGTGTCTCGATTTTTCTCTGATTTATTTTTATTCTTATTCCTTTTTTTTCATTCTCATTTCCACCCCACTTCCAGTTTGTGACGTTGGCTTTTCCATCGTTCCTAAAAACCGCAACGCCGAAAGGCTTTTAGAGCAGGGGTGCGATATTCCCTCTTTTGCAGCGAGGAAAAGATCGAATAAGAGTAGCGGTGGTAAGTCATCGATATACGCGTCTATTGAATATATATATATATAAATATCTATATACCGACGAATACAAAGTCATCCCGGTGGGACCGAACTAAAAACTACACTATGGGCGCTAACGAATCCTCGGGGACCATCGGTGCCCTACCCTCTGCTTCTGAAGCAACTCACAGCAATGCCTTCGGGTACAGAACATTCAGCATGGGGGACAAGAGGAAAGTGAGGGGGGAGGGGGTTAACACTTCGTCTTTCTCGCACTTCCCCAACGACATATATATCGGCAGTTATGGTTCACATTCACCATACCCTCTCTCCACGACTTACCGCTCATAGAAATGGTAATAGCACACCACACCATCATGACCCGTTGGTCTTTCGGATTTGTCACATCGTCACGTGGTCCTGTGTGGATTCGTATATACACGCATGTGTGAAGCACTGCGTTTATTCCCCACGTACACGAGCCAACGATTTTTGACCTGACACGGTTCTATGGGAAAATTTGCTGATCCCGTACAAGCTTTTTTGTCGAGGACACACGTGTGTGGATCTTCCGTTTGTACTGAGAGATCCAGAATACGTTGTGCATTCCAAATATTTTGTTATTTTGAAAATTAAGTTGACTTCTTTTGTGTTGGGGGTTTTTGAAAAATTATTTCTGTGAGAGCTCTTCCGTTTCTTTGAACGAGCGATCGGATTATATTGCAGCTTAAAATGTCTGGAAAAACCTCTCTATGTAGTTGATTTTTTCAAATTTTTCGTCGATTAATCAGACAAATATTGACAACAGAAGTTTCTAATTATGCGAAAAAAGTGACTGCTCATTTGAAACTTAGTAGCAATTCAGAATGAAGAGTTTAGTAGGCGGTTGCAGCGGTGTGCGAAAGTGCAATCCCTTATTTTGGACCACCCTGTATAAGCCGAATTATCGGTGAGGGGGGCAGGGAACGAGACGCTTCAGAATTTTCACTCGGGCAAAAACAACCCCTAATTTTACATGTTGTATATAAGTGAATGTATGTGTGTGGGTGACCGATCCGGATTTCTCCGAGACTAATATCCGTGTCAAATAGGAATCGAGATTCTCACGAAACTTTTCGTACATATAAACTACTTAGAGGGATAAACTGCTCGAAATATATGGCGCGAGAGAGTTGCTCGAACCGGGGAGTCGCGTGATTTATCATTTGCAAAAAAGCCGCGTGCGCGAGCGAGCCAGTTCCATCAAATCTCTAAAACCTTTTACCATACCATAAACATATATACATAGAATATATGTGTTACGGGGATTAAGATCGAGTTGACGCGATACGTTTGTGTATACCGAGATATGGTCAAACAACCGTGGGCCGTGGCAAAAGAAAGAAAGAGACGAATCGCTGTCGTGTGTACACATTTTTCAAATATATTCACACCATTCAGCTGATACGGATACGTTGTACTAATAATGTAAAATGTTCTATAATTGATTCATTGCCGAGATACACTTTGTGGAAGAAAAAATGAACGAAAATTCAATAATTATAAGAGTTGAAACGAAAAAAGCGCAAAAAAAGCTCATGACCGGATGATTTTTTTCTCGCAATCGGTGAATAAACCACATTGTAACGTTATTTCTCGAAAGGAGGAAGATGACAAAACTGAGGAGAGGCGGTTGTCTTTGATGAATATCAGTATTGAAAGCCGAGAGAGTGAGAGAGATAAAAAGAAAGCTTTACAGATACTTGAATCTCGAATATAGATATTTATATATTTATGCATTTATATCTATATGTATATATATACATGTACATGGGTCGATACGTGAGGCTGCACTTACGGGGCCGAGCCGTAAAGTGCGATAATGCACTTCCGACTGTCGACGCGCCTGAGTGCAACGAGAGAGTGGTAATTGGCGCTCGGTTCTGCTCTTGCGATCAGGCCCTATACATGTATATACATACATATATGAATCAATATACCATATGCCAACAGAATCGTGGAGCTTCACTCTCGTTTCTATCGTCACTCAGGAGACTCATTCATCGTGAGCGAGTTCCATATACTCTCCTTCATGCACAATGTTATTTTCATTTTTCTTTAAATTCCTTCTATTCCAATGAAATTACGAACCTATATAATAAAAAATAATAAAAATAATCGAAATTGATGGGATACACACTGAGTTGGATATGGAGATAGCGAGAAACTGAGAAAAAATATACGTTTGAATAGTTGAAACTTATCGACTTTTAATTCTCTCTTGATTATAATTGCATTCGCGTTATATTTCAATTAAGTCCGTACGTTGGACATAAATGCATTTCAGCATCCACACACACACACACGCACACACGATCAAACACCTGGACAGAAGTGTTTCATAGGTGGACTTCAAGGCGCGCACGATCGCTCGTCGCGATCTTCAAAAGTCGATCTTCTATATCACGGTTTATGCATTAGGTGTTAGTCCGTATGAATGTATATATATTCGTACACTAGACACATAGAAGATATAGTTAGAGCTGTTCTGCAAGTGCTGGTCGCGAGCGTAAACTGCAGTTCTGCAACCCGTTAACGCGAGTGGCGCTCCATCTCTCTTTCTCTTTCTGGACGCGGTGTTAAAACGGCGCCACTTCAAGATCCTATCTGGATTCCTCAAGACAGGCTTACGACACGGCTGTCGCCGTTTGATCACGGCGCAATCTCGTTGCCCGTTTCCTCTATACCGTCACACTTGGGATACTTGAGCTACTGCGCTCGAGTATACATACATATATACTGTTTAAGTTTATACGTATATACGTTAAAGTGTGTACACAGATGATTTCTTATAGGCGAAAGATAGAAATAATTTATGTACATAAAGTACATTTGTGCTCCCATTCGATTCATACGGATTCGTAGAATATCCCTGCTATCCTCGCAGCTGCCACCATTAATACATATATGGGACGGTTAAACGTATCATTTCGGTTCGGTGCCTTCAAATTTTCTCGTCATTTCATGAGTCCGACGAAATAGGAAGAAATTCGGTGACCGGGGTATATTCAATTATCTTAAAATGTTACCCGTCCTCGTGTAGATATATAACGCCCAAAATATAACCCCGGGGCGATTCACGGATCCGTTAATAATTTATGAATCTATTATGTTTTTCGTATCGTCCAAGCTATGAGATCGCGTGCTACTTTTGATGTCTTTTTTTTTATCTTTTGACCTGGTGCAAGACCTTTCGATGTGTACGCTAGCAATTAGATCGATTCTCTCCTTCGGACCCATCTGTCAGAGGGTCAGACGTACTTAGATCGTTGAGTCCCGCAAGAACTCGGTCATATGATTTATAGGGACTACTCTCCTCTTATAGATCGTAACAAATGCGTACGACAGAGAAATTTAGCCAGACTATAATAAAGTAACCTTTCTATACGGGGAGACCCACACACGCCGCCCACTTCATAGAGCCCCTTGAAACTTAAATACACGGGGTCTTGCGTATTAAAACAGCGTAATAGCAGTTTCCGGGCTAGTTGAGTGTATCAGTCTACTCTCATCTCCCTCTTTCGGTGAGATATGCAAGTGTGTAGAATGAAATCTAACGCTTTTAGACCGTAGAATCTCTCTCCCTCTCTCTATCTCTCTCCTGGTTTTTTCTTTATTCCTATGTCTATCTCTCTGCTGCTGCTGCTGCTCTTTCTCTCTTTCTTTCTGTTTCTATTCTACTTGTACAGTGTATAGTGCACTGAGAACCCGACGAGTGCCCTATGACCCTTCGCTCGGTTTCCATTGCACTTCTACCACCTCTCATCCTCTTCCCTTTCTCCCTCCGTTCCTCACTCTTTCACTCCTCCGGCAATTCTCTATCGGCATTTTTCCCTCCGCCGCTTCTATACTATACTCTTTTCTTCTCTTTGCCTCTCTCTTATGTTGATGAGGCAATGGGTCTCGATTATTTTAATTGAGGCGGTACGCGATACCAAGAAACGATACCTCTCTCAGTCGTGCGACTACAACAACCGAGTTGCCGTTTCCTCTCTTCTGTCTCCCTCACCGATATATACATATATATATATTTCAATGGACGTGGCACTGCTTTCGACTGTCTCTTTCTTATTTGACGCTATTATATATCTCCGTTCATCTATTCTCTCCCTCGTTTCATTAGCAAAAGCAAAAGCGGGAGAAAGAGAGAGAGAGAGAGAGAGAGAGAGAGAGAGAGAGAGAGAGAGA
>JACEOJ010000077.1:6064976-6076062 GCA_013761285.1 Campoletis sonorensis | reverse complement strand
CACACACACACACACACACACACACACACACACACACACACACACACGAACTAACGTTATACCTGTTGCTGAAGATTTCTTGAAGTAAACCCATCGAAGCGGATAAGAGAGTGCGTGTGTAAATTCTAAAGGAAACGCGCACTTTGATCTCCAGGACATAGTCAAGAAATTTTCGGTTGCGTTTATACATTACTTATAAATGTGTATGGAGGTAGACGGGGATTTTCGAAATGAAACAGCAGCATTTGTGTCATCGTGTCCCGCGTTTCATCCGTCCGCAGCAGGAAAACACATCGCGATCTTGCAGACCTCCTCGATCACAAAATACGTGAATGAATATATATACCAAGATCGAGAAGGGACTCTTCCGCACGTAAAGAAATCGGTCTCTTCCAAGTAGATCGGATCCGTAGATTGCTGAGACTTTTCCACCCCGCGGGGACATTCTCCAGATTGGATGGATCACGGGAGCGGATTGATTTGTCCCGTGGTAGTAACACGCAAATATATATTGTTTGTATATGTATATACAGTCTTGGCGCAATACGAAATCCCAGCCTACCGTGCTCCACGAACCGTAGTTAACCTCGCGGGAGGGATCGAAAGAAAGACAGAGAAAGGGAATACAACGGCCACAAACCCGGAGATCGGTTCATCCGATTCGATTTCCAGTTGTGTTTGCTCCGCATTAGGAATCGTCCGACCTCCTCGCGGCCAGAGTTCTCTCTTCTATCGCTTCGATTCTTCTTCCACTACAGGAGTACACACTCCTGTATGCCTTGAAACACCGTATACCACCGCTGCTTGCTTCTGCTCCGGCTGTGAGAGCATTGCCGCGGATGTCCTCTGACCTGGAACGAGATGAAAGATCCATGATAAAAGGCGAATATAGAGACTCATTTCTCTTTTCATTCTCTTCTCTCTTCTTCTCGTACCGAGACATCGTCTACACGAGTTTTCTTGTCCTTCTCTTTCTTCCTCTTTCTCTCTCTCTCTCTCTCTCTCTCTTTTTTACTCCTTCGACAACTTGAATGTCGTCGCTGTTCTCTAGAGGCGCACCGAGAAACACAGAATCCTCCCGGCTTCTTTTCTTCCCTGCTATAGATTCGTTCTCGATTCTCCGCTCTTCCGTTGGGAGATTCACAAAGGTCTCTTCGTCTCCCTGGTAAACTGCACTAGATGGCAATTTGTGCGGGAAAAGCAAAAGGAATTCTGGTGCCAAAGAAACGAAAGGAATTGATCCGGTTAGAGCCTTTTTTTTCTTCTTTTTTTTTATTGTTCATTTCGTTCAACACGCGAATCTTTACTAATTACGCTTTGGGATTGCATTCTTAGGGAAGTTTCTGTTTTCTTTCATAAATGGCTGGCATTTTTCCTCAATGTAAAACGAAACTGCGTCGTGAAATTTGTCGACTACTGAAATTTTCTTTATTAGGGACCGAGTGGCTGGAATTGGAGGCTGTAACAGGCAAAATGAGAGCCACTGTAATATCATCGTCCGAAAGCTCGTGTGCCATAACCTAAGAATAAAAACAAACGTCTTCGTGGTAAGAGCGCGTTGACGACCGCTCGATATGGCGAGTCCTCCGTGTTCACCCTCGCATTTTTCGACAACCTACGAGCCCTGTCTTAGGTCGATGCGCGCACGTACACGCATCAACAGACCACACACACACACACACACACACACATGCACCCATAAAGACCGAAAGCTTCGAACCCTCCATCGTCTTCGCTCGTCTCCCTTTTGGCCTTATTCTTTCTCCTTCGCCATCGTCTTCTCTCCTGTGAGCCCTAGCATTAGAACCATTCCGTTACGCGCGGGGACGGAGAAATTATTCGCACCTTCCCTTAACACGAAATTCACCCTCCGTAACCCACGGGTCTCCCGGTATAGCCTTATTCTCTCTTTTTTCCTTCCTTCCCTTTATTTCTGCACTCGATCTTCTTCCTCTCGCCTTTTCGCTATTCCCTTCTCTCCCCACAGTACCAGCTTCTTTGCCTCGATTCTCCTCGACCCACGAGAAGGATGGATAACCCCAGGAAATCATGCTCACCCGTGCCTCCACATCTCTCTCTCTCTCTCTCCCTCTGTTTCCTTAAACCCCCTACGCCTCCCCCCCGTCGCTTCCAGAAAACTATTAATCTAGAGCCCTGAAGCGATCGTATTACTGCACTTTACCATTATGAACGCCAAATACTACGACGATGAGAAAACGACGACAACATTGACGACGAATCGCACCCCCACAATTCCGGAAGCTCACGCGCCAGCCCCTTCGCTGGAGCAACCACCAAGGATGAAGGCAATCTTAAGACTTGTGTAAGGAATTGACGTAGGGTATTCGCTTGCTCGCCTAGATATCGTCTGCTCCGCAATGTCAGGGGTCGCTTCACAAGCTCACTTATATATGCCGTTTATATATATCACACAAATAATCATCACACATATAAATACAGTATATAGAAGTAACCTCTGACTATGGGTTGCTGACGCTCGTCCGCAATTGTCGAACGAACTTTCCTGCTCCCACTTGATATAAATTTACGCTTTGGGGGTGCATTCGTCTTGTACTCTTTCTTTCTCTCCCTCGTTTGCATGCTTCTCAGGCCACTGATGTGATCGAGAAACTCGACAGATCGCTTCGTTTAACCTCAATCCTCTCACCTCGCAAAATGGCCTCACGATTTATCCGACACTTTTACATCTTGTTTCTTGCCCTACTATCTCGTTTATTCTTTCCTGTTGGACTGGACATCGGGATGCATTCATAGAGTATCTGCTAGGTACAGTCGCAAGTTTTCACCATTTTAGTGGCATTGAAAAATCATTTTTAATTTCAGACTGTTTTTCGTTTCATTCTATTATTATTATTATTGTTTCTGTTTTTTTTCCTACAAACAAGTTACTGCCGTTTAGTGAAATACTAGTTTTAGTGAAATGCAGGTGCTCTTTCTACCTGAGATTCGTGTCCCCCGAAATGTTGTCGAACTTCACGACGCCCGCAGATGCGTAACAATTTCATTATTGTCCGTGAAATGACGGGATAAGAGTTGCGGCAAATGGATTCTCTCTCTCTCTCTCTCTCTTTCTTGTTCGTACCTTGCGCCCATTTTCAGGTACCGCCCTCGTATAGAAAACAAGCGTTGATGCGCCTACTTTTCGACGCTCAGTCCCAAAGCAGCTGGTACACTTTATGGGGTTCCCTTCTTTCTGTTCCCTCGCAGCACATCATCAATAGAATCCATTCATTCGACACCTCGTAAGCCCACCACCATACATACACACAACATTATTGAGTCTGTATGATGTCAAAAAAAAAAAGAGTACAAGGCTTTACTCTGGGCCTTTGATGAAGGCCAAGGTCGGATTTTTCATCCACTTTGGACACACACATTTTTACGTACCGCATACGGGACCGAGGCTTAAACGGACTCTTCCGGTTCGCCAAACGCTTCTTGCACTCAAACCACGTGGCAGGAATTTTAAATCAGAAGGAAAAGAAAAAAAATAAAGAAAGTTTTACGTCCAACGCCCCGATGCTTATATGCTGCGACGTTGAATAATCGCAACATTTTTCCGAAGATTTGGACGTCTGACGCGTAATCCCAATTTTTTTTCTTTTTCTTTTTCGGACGCACGAATAATAGCCTCGCTGCATTTCTACCGAAGGAGCAAGTTCGTGTAAAAAGGAACGATGGACCGACGATCCATAATTCAGACATCAATTGTGTTTTGTCTTGCGTTTGCGAACGGTGCATATGTCTATTCCTTCTTGAGAACGTTCTCGTCACAAGTTGTTACAACATTTGGTTAGAATATAGATGCTCCTCTTTTGCGATTAACCGTCTCCGTTAAATTTGCATGCGAAGAGAGCTTTACTTCTCTATCTCTATTTTATAAACGTTTTTTTACGACTTCGATGAGTATTAGCAAGCGCGACGACGAAAATACACAAACGTGTATTCTCGTCGTCGATCTCCAAGTGCACTCTTGGTGCAGCAACAAACGTTCTTTATCCAAGATACTCGCGCGTATCCTGGCTACGAGCTAAAGAAGATTATACGATGTATGCCTCGGTCACGGTTCAAAGATCCGGAAGAGCGTTGGGTTACGGAATAAAACCGCGGTGTGTGTCGCGTCTTCTTTCCTTCCTCGTCCCTTTTCTCCTCTCTCTCTCTCTCTCTCTCGCTCTCTTTCTTCCTAAACATGTACCTCGCCCTGCTCTCAATGTAACTCTACGCGCATCTTCGCGTGTGGCACAAAACCATAAATCTTTGCTGCGTTTGTACAACTTGTGTACGCAGCCGTGAACACGCGAGAAATCTTTGTCCCCTCTCTCTCTCTCTCTCTCTCTCTCTCTCTCTTTCTTTCTTTCTCCCTGAATATCTCGTTTATATGGGACATTTCATGAACAATCATTCTGTTTCCATACTACCCTGATTTTTCATTTCATTCTTCACTATACGATTTAGACTAAAATGAAAGAGGATTCATGTTTACCCATAACGAGGAATTCAATGGAGTTCTTTTTTCGTACTTTTATTATTTTTATTTTATTTTCCGTCGATTCTGACGATTTTTTTTTCTTTTTTTAAATCTTTATCACAAACCCTTTAGTTTTTAAAACAACTATTGTCGATGTACAGGTCCGTAACCTGTGTATATATTTAGAAAAAAGAATCTGCGTCGTAATTTAATGATGTAAACTGTACAAAATATACGACAACATTTACATTTCCGAACGTTCTAAAAATGTTACCAATTTACGTCAATTATTGTTGAAAAATGTATTTGAACCAAACGCGTCGCAATTTAAATAACAACCCTCTGTTGATACAGCTTCGAATGCTTTCTACGTATCTCTCGTGAACATTTTTCTAAATGTACTCTTTTGGCAAGCACAAATAAGAAAATGTTTATTTTTCTACCCAAACGTTCATGTGCTCAAAACAAGCAGTGGATTTATCGTGGTGACTCGTCTGTCGCGTGTGGCTTGATGCTGAATTCTTTTCCTCCGCAAATACGTAATATCTGTTTTAATTTTTTTTCTTTTTATGACGTGTACACATGTGATGTTCCAGTGTAAACTTTTAATATTTGCATGGAGAAAAACAATTTGTTCTTTGTCTTGTTGCAACGTTAAATGTATGCATTTATGGATATCTATATACTTGTGGTTCTCATAGAGCAGCCGCCCAAAAAGAAAAGACATCACGAATCTCTACCTCGTAATATTTACGAGGTCTCTTAAAAATGCACGCATTTGCATTGCCGCTCGATTAGTCTCTGCGGTCAAAATCAATGCACGATGATTGCTTCGCTCCGGGCGAACAGTCTCTTCCAGATCATTTGAGCTCTTCCGAGATCCACACGCATATGAATTAATATATTTATATTTATACATTTGATATTCATATTATTGTATGTGGTAGCCGTTTATGTGGCAGCCTTTTTGCTTCTATATACGCTTTCTTTGGTCAGTCGCCGCACCTCACATTGTGTCTATACACAGCACACCGCTGTTTGTGTGACGAAGAATGCCGCTTCGTTACTGGGCTGTAATAGCATGCGAGAAAGGGCTTGAATCGTTCATTACGCCCGGAATTGATAGTTTCGATGGGTCGATTTTAATACTGCGGCCGAATATCTTCGGCATTCCGCGTGACTTTCAAATCGAAAAAGGTTCGTTCCAACGGTTCTGAGGATATGCTTTATGACTATAATAGAAATGCTAAGAGGAAAAAAATCGATTCTTCCATCTTGAGTGTCATAAAAATAATTGAAAAGGCCTCTTTTCTTCCTTCACGACAAATAAAAATTATTATTCTGGAATAATTGATAGAAAATTTAATAGTGCCCTGCGCAAAGACGTTCCAGCAATCCAACTCACAGCCTCTCGCATCCTGACATTGCGAGTCATCGTGATGTTTGAGCTCCCCGAGACACATGACACGCGCGCAAAATAGTGTTTTACCGGGTGGTTACTCCCCCGCATGTCACAGAGGAGGTGCGGCCTCGAATACATTAATATTTCCGCTCATGCCAGGAGGATAAAGGTTTAGGGATGAGGAGTGAGGCTAGGGCCGGTTGTGAGTATCGCAAAAAGGTTTTTTAAGCCCGTATACGCGTATGTATTCCGCCTCTTCTATTTCGTTTCGTTCCGTTGTGCCTCGTAAAAAAAAACTGCCTGATATGAATATGAATGTATGTAAATAAGTACGCGAGAGACAGAACGAGAGTTTCGCGGTGCTGGGGAGTCAAAACCCTCCCTTGCTCTTCCCTCCTCTCCCCTTATCGTAACACTCCGCGTTTTCCCTTTACGAAGCAATGAGAACGAATGCACGGATGCATTATTCCGAGTATAACGAATTTGCAACCGACCTAATTGGACGTTTGATTCTTTAATGCTCGAATAATACCGTATAGACTGGCCATGGTTGAAAAACAAAAATAATCACCAAACCGGCAAACCCCATAAAACAAAAGGAGCGAATAAATAGGCGAGCTTATGTGAAAATCTAGATGAATGCACTAATTCAGCCTCTGAGCTTTCGAAGAACTCCTGCTCCAAGCTTCATTATTTACCTCCGTATTTTCTCGGCCTCCCTCTCTATCTCACTCTCTCTCTCTCTCTCTCTCTCTCTCTCTCTTTCTTGCCCTCGCTTATTCTTTCTTTTGTCTCTCATTCATAACCTTCATCGTTTCACGATAAAAGTAGAAGAAAAACTGATTGCCGTAAATGCTCGTGTTCAAATATATATAAAGAAAAGCCGATATAATGGAAATTGAATTAATAATAGTACCGCGCGGTCAAAAAGATGGTGCTCTGTGTGAAACTTTCACTTTTTCTTCGTTTCTCTTCAACGTGGAGAAATAATTATGAGCCTCACTCTGAACGAGCGAAATTAGTGGCGAGCACAAATCAATCGCGACGAATAATAATCGACGATTTAATATCCTATTCACGCACCATAGGACAATGGCGATAATGCTTGTAGGCAATGAACAGCATGTGTATGTAGACGTACTAGTGTACAATGAAGTCAACGATTATTCAAACCACATACTTGTGCCAATCGGGAATCTCAAAAAATGCATACAGCTGCTGATTAAAACGAAATTGGGGGTCCATATTTGCATGAATTTATTAGTTTAATTTCTTCAGGAACGCGAGAACGAACGTTCAGCAGAGTATAGTTTGATAAAGTATTTACGTATATACGTGTAGGACGGGTGAGAACACACACAACCACGTGAGCAAGCATGACACACCGAACCACATTTGGAGGAACAAAGGTCCATGTTGTTCTCCTCGTATACGAGTCTTAGACTCAGCGCGCGGCGTACATTGAGCCTGTCGCGCATCGCGGACAACACACCCTCTGTGTGTGACCTTAAGGAGAGGGCGATGAGGACGGAAGGGGATGAGATGAGTGCGAAGATGGACGCTTGCCTGTCTCTCGGACACACACACGAGAGCCCGGTGCTACTTGGTACACGAGTAATACAAACCACGAAGGACCAAAGAGCCAGAACCGCACGATTGTACCCTAATAAAGCCATTCGTTTGCCAGAGAACAGCTTTGTGGTTCTGTGCATTGTAGCCGCACGAGCAACACGTTATGCTCCGGTCTCTACTATAGTCTCGGGCTCCTGTTTTCCTTTAAATTCTCTACAACATAAATGGTATCTTGGCAATCTATTGTGTCATTAATAATTATTAAATCTACAGCAAACAGGCCTTTTAAAGGGGATCATATCAAGAATGATATTAATTTGTAAACAGTAAATAAATTCTATCCACATTGGAACAAAGGCTCAGACTGAAAACAATACTTTAATGATACATCACGAGAAAAATGAAAAAATCATGATTTATAAGTAATTCGTGTGTCTTGAAAAAAATATCGAGCAGCTTAAAGTTACAATTTTTTCTTGGTCGCACATGCCCAATGGGATATTTTACTTTGGAGTTTTAATTTTTTTTATTTTTTATTTTGGACTGAATTGGATATTTTAGGGCGTGCATATTTATTTTTTACGAAAAGCGTGAAATTTTGCACTTTCAAATACTTCGCTGTATATAATGCACTTTTGAACATCTTGAACTTTTTTTTTGGGTTAACGAGTTCCCTCTCCAGGGACTTGCTATAATATCAGACAACGTTCCTTTGCAGAACGGTCCACTGTGGAGTATTCCATTAAACGTTTCACGAGCAAGCAAGACAAAGAAAAAAAGGAAAGATTAAAAAAGAAGTGGGTAGGAAAAACAACATGAGCCACCCTCTACTCTTGGTAAACTTGACCAACGTCAGCTGTGCGTTGGTTGCCACGAGCCTAGCACGTAGCCTAGGCCTTTTAACCCCTGGCCGAGAATCTCGTCAGGTTCGTGAGCCCCTATGAACATATATATATATATATATACACATATGCGAACACTAGGAAGCCACGAGGCTGGCCAAGCAAACCACCGGTGAACGAACCAACAGCAGAAGGCGAGCCGAGCTTTCGCCTCGTCATGAGTAATGCACGCCATAATTACCGACGTCCATTCACGTCTGCCTTCCCTAATTTAACGAGTTTTTTTTCCCTCTTTCTCCCTTGCAATCCTCTCCAACCTCCCAACGAGCTTGGCTTCTTCGCTATGAGAAAGCTATCGCGAGGTGCGACTATACACACATGTGCACTTGTGTGTATTTGTATCACAGCTATGTGTGGATGTGTAAAGATCCGTATAAAGTATATAAAGGGTTGCGAGCAGTATTCTAAGGCACGGTAAGGGAAGACGCGTCCAGACACCCGATGAATAAAACACTCTCTTCGTACAAATGCACTCGCGAGACGAACGTCTCGTCTAACGAAAAACGAAAGAAAAGAAAAAAAAAAAACAACGATGACGACGATGACTGAGAGGCGCGATATGGAAAAAAAGAGGAAACCACCATGACAAATAAAACGTCACATATTTGCATTAAAAATAATAACTTGAGAAATAAAACGTTGATGGAAAATTTGTTATTTCTGTAACCAGTTCTCTCATCTATGTCATCTTTGGCCATTTTTTTAATATCATAAAACGGTTTCCCATTTATCTTGCATAAATTGAAAATCAATAATGAACGAGGGTGGGCTCAATCGTGTATATGCATATTACTCTGGTCCTGTACAATCAGAAAAAACCGCCGACCAAAAAGAGGGGAAAAAAGTGGAGCGGCGCGTTTGCAAACGATGAAAAAAAAAAATATATATATATACATATATACACGGTCAATGTATACGAAAGCCTTCGGTACATGGTTCGGTATACAGCGTACGTTGGGTATTTCGGGGCCCCCGAGGCTATTTGTCCAGCTAACGTTTCGTTTACTCGACGACAACGATGACCCAATCCCCAGACAAACAAGAGACATGAGATAGCATTCACTCTTGCTGCTTGCTCGGATCACTCGTTTTCTCAACTACATTTTGTTCTCATCCCCACGCGGTTGCGCAAGACTCAAAAAAATATTCGCATGTGGATTCTCACATAATTCGATGATCCAAGATACTCGAGTATTTTTTTCTAGCAATTCTTGACTCAATCAGTGCGATGTCAACCGTTGAGGATTTAGTAATTAAGTTTTATTGCAACCAAATGCCCCCACGTTTTTGCTAATATTGATCTTTCATTAAAAGATGAAGAATTCTATGATAAAAATACTCATTCAGCTTCGAATTTGTTTTGGCTCAACCAATCCGCTCGAAGTATTGAAAGTTGAAAGAAATCCCGAAACTTTGGTATCGTATCGATAACCCCCTGCAAAATCGATGCTTCCAGATACGAATTCAACGGTGTATTCATCGATGTACCACATCAAAGGTACGCAAATATTGGGACTGTGCTCTCAACGATGAACACACCGTAAGAATATCCTGGCAAACGAGAGAGCGCATGTAACGAAAATTCTCGTCATTCATCATTTTCAACGAGAGAATCATTCACTCGTACTTGCACTATCTTTTTATTTCTTATTCAACATGTATAACAGTCACGATGGCCATACACACTTTACAGTCGATTTGTATGTGCTCCATCGAACATTCGACGGTGTTAATTCAAGACGCTCGTTCGCGAACCTAAAAATACACAAATGTTTGCATGTTCGCCCAAGAAGTTTTGTATTTCTTTTTGCTCCTCGCTCGAACCTTTATAAATCTATAAATATATGCACACAGAATTATATCAGCTGTTGAATGAAACGAGCGATCGATCTCTTTTTTTATCGAACAGCCTCATGGTAATTGGCCGGGCAATGTTGATCGAGCAGTTAAAAAGAAAAAAGCCACAAAGAGAAAAACATTGAGGCAGTAACAAGTTTTAATTTGAGCGATTTACAATGCTCCGAAATCACTTCAAATAATCGTAACTCCAACTTAACGGCATTGTGTTTTTTATTCCTCTACTTTCCGGTAACAGTTTTTATCACACATCGCCGAGTTTAAAAACATATTGGTACAGTTATACTATATCAATGCTCTTGGAGTAACACAAAGTGAGGCTACGTTGGGGAAAACGCCTTTGAAATCGCGACTCGATAAGCGACGTCGTGATCGGTGTCGTCGTAACTTGGTGCCTCTATTGCAACTGGGTGCAATATAAACGCGATGGCAAATTAGCCACGTAGACGGGAATAATCGTTACTCTTTTCGCCGCGAGCAAATAGTTGTCTCGTTCATATTATTCTATATATCTATACAAACTGGTCGTCGACGTATATATACATATGTATTTACATACATATAAGTTTTATAGTAGACCGCAATTTCGCGGCTTTATATAGCTGTAGAATTCTAGATACGAGTGATACTGTGAGAGCACGTCGGTGGTATACATGACCGTAGTGTGAAAGTTGTGCGTTCTGCGTCGTCGTTACACGAACAGATATAGCAACGAGAGCATGCGCGTGAAGACAGAGACGAGAAATTACCGTAGCAATTAACTTTACCTACGACTACTGTTAAGTTTTGCGTCTTGAGCTCATCTTACGGTGTGTAAGTGTGTGTGTGTGTGTGTGTGTGTGTGTGTGTGTGTGTGTGTGTGTG
>JACEOJ010000077.1:5893646-6064966 GCA_013761285.1 Campoletis sonorensis | reverse complement strand
TGTGTGTGTGTGTGTGTGTGTGTGTGTGTGTGTGTGTGTGTGTGTGTTATGGTTCAACTGAATTCTATGATCATTCCATTGCGATATCCTCGCAGCACAAATCCAGATACACATGAATTTTATTTACTAATAATCATTCTTTTCGTTTTCCGAGAGGATTAACATTCTCTCTATAATTTCTCATTCGTCGAATAAGTTTAAAGAAACACACAAACAGATATTATTCGCAGGAATAAATAGTACCTGTGCTATCTATCCCGTTTCAGAAGGATCGTGATACGGTCAGGACCAGTTTTTTATTTTCGTCCAGGCAGGCACACGACCAGCGAGAGACAGAAATGGCTTTCGAGCGTCTTCTTTTTTTTTTTCTTCTCCTTTGCGAGCAATCTCGTTCTTCAGAGTACGCGCATAAGTGTTTGATATCTTGAAGGATCAGTCGGTATGTGTAAGGTGGCTTATCCGTATCGCTCCTGTGAAACAGGAGCGACGTAAGTGCCGATAGTTTCTGAAATAGTATAATTAGAAGATGAGAGAGCTGAAGAGAAGTTATAGGCGTAAGAAAGAACGCATTCAACGAGTTGGTGTGCAATTAAACGTTGTATATTATTGTACTAGCTGCGTGTCAAACATTAAAAAAAAATACATGGAGGTAAATTTATTGATTTCTATATGAACGACAGTATACGGAGGTGAATAATATCGGGAGACCGCTATTGCATCTCTCGATATCGCTGCGTATACTGTACACACTCCAATCCGTTCCGTTAGTATAATAAGGACGTTCTGGCCTACATACATTTTATTACGAACAATCGATGTCGAGAACGAGGTACAGAGGTGCATAGAAATTGAATTCATAGGCAAATTTTACCTCTCCCGGTATCTATTGTTACCTGTTCCATTGATTGTACTCACACATACACATGTATATATAATCTTATACCGTCACAGGAGCCCGCGATGTGATCAGAACGACGATTATATTACGATATTACGATTATACCATGATTCATAATATGATAGATCACCTGTATACGCGATCATGGTGTATATATTATCAGATTCGGTCTGTATGGACGAGACAAGCTTCCACATCGATTCTCATTTGCTCTTTATGCTATTCTGGCCTTTTTATTTTTATTTTCTCGACGATTAATCTCTATACTCCCGTCAATCGAAAAATTCGCAGATAGCGCTGCTGCGCCTTATTGGATTGAAGTGAAATAAATATTTGAAAGACTAGAGGTGTGAGCTCCGATCACTTTGGAAGAGCGAAAAGAGAATTTTATATATAATAAGGAAGAAAGAGAAGGAGATAGCATGGATATCCGTAGCCAAGAGATATCGCCGAGTCATCCGGTTTTACGAAGCATCTCCCTTGTGCGGATAATATATATAGTTATACAAATAATGCACGTGCGGCTTTTTTTTTCTTAGAACGGAGAAATTGAAAGGCATTGGCCCGAACGATTTAACACACAAATTTATAGTAGCTTACGCCTTTTTATTCGATACGTCTGTTTGAATGGATATAGATATTAAGATTTATTTGTATACGTGTTTTTGCAATGTACACAGGCTATACGCGTGCATATAGTTAGCACTTTGAACGATCAGCAACCGGCGAGCATCTCTTTCCGTGCGCTTCAATGATTTTTCACTTTTTTCATTTCAACCTTTCTCTCTCTCTTTCTCTCTTCCTCTCTTTCTCTCTCTCTCTCCCTTTCTCTGTTTCTCTCCTCTTTGGTACAGAGCACACTGGTAATTCATCATTCCGACGCCTTCTCCCGTCGTTGAACGCCGCATGCTCGTTAATTACCCGAGGATTATACGAGACACTGTAATACTGGAAGCCCGGCGAAGAGCTATTCAACCACGTTTCCTATCCCCGCATACGAATAGATTACGATTTTCAATTGCTATATGCACACAACTTGCTTCTTTCTCGCCAAACTCCTTCGTTTTTTTCCGTCCTTTCGTATGATACTTATCCGTGTAATTCTTATCGGAACAACCGCGAGCACTTCATTTTTCTGTCAGGACGAAATACTCGAGGCGCCTGAATAAATTAAACTCGACCAACGAACGATAAGAATAATCAAATTTCATGCTAAATAAAAATGTCGTCATTAGACTTTAGAAACGAAAAGTTTATCAATTCAATGTAGAAATTTCTAAGTAAATCGAAGGTTTTCATCAAAATTTAGTAACTAGAAGTGTCGCATTTGAAAAGCTAATTTCCAATGCTCTCACGTATATTTTTGTAATCGTTCACACGTACATTAATTTCCTGGAACGTGAGAGTGAAATATATATTAATGACTATCAATAAACTACAAAATAAAAGGGTCAAGGGACCACCTCTGTATTACAAACAAAAACACGAACTTGGAAAAAAAGAAACGAGATTTTTCGAACCGATAATATCAACGGGGAGTAACCCTGTCTCTTGTGATGTGCCGTAAAACTCGAAGATTAAAAAAAAAAACGTCCAAGATATATATAAAAAAATTTAAAGACCATCCACGCGGTGCGTGCATGCCCTATGATTCTCTTATTTTCTCGCTTTTTTAACATTCAGTCACTCTTCCTCTTGGTGCGTACAAGACGAATTTATGTGACAAAGTGCGTGACACGTATACGTACACGAAGAAATGTGGTAGCGTCTTACGCTGTATAAACCTTTATTATATAAACGATCGCTCGCACTAGGACGTTGTGAAAGGGAAAGAGCAAAGTATCCGCGCGGGCTCCTATGTGGAGGGTCGCGTTGCGGCAATAAAAATGCAAAATATATGACGGTGCCTCTAACGACGCACGCACGCCATGAACGCGGACAAACCCGCGTGTTTTTCAACCATATCAACGAAAAGAGCGTATCTCTTGCGGCCTTAGAAAGTAAACTACTCCACCCGTACGCCCTTCTCGTGTTCACAACCTTTCGTAAACGCATAAATACATTTATCGATTCTTCAAAAACAACAGGGCGCATCTCCCGAACCTCAACATTAATGTCACGCCTAGCGTTCGTGCCCGTTTGCTTCTGAGGGAAGAATCTAGTTGAAAAAATGGATACATGTATATACTTTCATATCATATTATATAGAGCTATAGAACCGAGTTTGGTATATACGGCAACGGAGTAGGCTAACCCGGCCCTTTTACTTCCATATTATACCGGGTGGTGCTAGGGCTTTGAACACGATCAGCTCGCGCGCAAGCTACCCTCGTAAAACTCCCGCGGGTGTCCCTATCCGCATGAGCAACTCATAGTGTTTCAGAAAACTGTGTGAGGGACGGAGGAAAGGGAGGAAGAGACCCCCTACAACGCGCATAGCCACGTTGCGTTATCTAGATAGAAATCCTGATCCCATACGCTTATTCCGACCATGCCACCAGAATTCACAGCATTGGCTTCCTCATTTATGTGTATACATAAACATCGCTATGTATATATGCACACACCCTTGGGGCGTATCTTAACTCGTGTTGCAATATTTCGTGTACGTGTATCGTATGAAAGATGACAGAACTCACTCGAGTTGTACAATGTTACATACATAGTTAGAGGAAAAAAAAAACATCCACGTAGAAGTTTTTCATGCTCAATGAAATACACGATCGAGTGAGAAATGGTCGGAATTCAAGAAGCCTACAATCTTATATCAATAAGTGAATAAATTTCGAATGCTTCTGCAATATTGTGATCGAATTGTCACTTATTTTCTTCGTCTTTTGGTTTCGCATTTTTTTTCTTTTTTTTTCTTGCTTCTCTATCGTCAGCACGCGTTCACGCGAGTTCAAGGACGCACTAGCGAGTTGCTCAGCGCACCCTCATGGATTATCGATTATGCGTGGCGAACGGCGCGTAACCACGCACACGTCTCGCCCGTTATCGGCTCGTCGTCGTCGTCGACGACGACGACAACGACGACGGCGGTGGTTTCGTTGTTACTCTTCCGTTCATTCGTTCTGGTTTAGTAGTTATTAAAATACACAAAAACCAAAAAATGAGAAACCTCATTTTGCTCGAATTGTCTATTGAATCCTGCATGTGGTAGAACTTACGGTGTTGAAGATTCCAACTAAAAATAATTTGTAAAAGCGTGAAATGCAAGCGGAAACTTTTCCATGATTTTATGCCATCATTGATTTTTCTCTCGTCCTACGCGACCCATTGACAACGTGGAGAAGCAATATCCAGAGGAAATTTAACGCCCTGACAATCACAAGACCAGCGCGGCATCAATCTCGCGTTTCTATATTGCTCACAGCATTGTTTAGATCATTTTGGTGTCCAAGTATGCCATGGGCCACGCGTCGGTTTCATGAGGGAGGGGACCGCTGTAAGCACAAATGGTGGTATTAGACGTATTTAGATCGACGACTCACAGAGCAAAAGAGCCACGTGTCCGACCCTTTTAATTTGTCTCTTTATCAACGTTTACTGCTGCTGTGATCGATGTCTCATAGAGAAGATATTGTATCAAAAGTGCCAAATCAAATAACGGTTTTATAGTACTAAAAAGATGGAAAACAATCCAAAGAGAGTCGCCCACACGAGGGAGAATTCATCTTCAAAGAACTTTCGAAATTCCACGAATATTATTTTATTCAAGTGTATGCTACTGTTAGGAAGAGGTCATGGTTAAATTGTCGATTTCAATTTGTTTTATATAGTCTCGACCTTATGCCAAAAGTTTAACACTTTTTATTCCCGTACTACTATCCAACGCTTCGGGTTCTGAAGGTTTTAGTGATTTGGTATTCGATAATAACATTTTTCACAATACTTCAACGTTTTTTATTCTAGTATGAATAGTTCAAAAAATTGTCACAATTGTTGGTCGTTAATGCAAGAAGCACAGAGAATTAGAATCTCATGCTACGCAAGATTGAAGAGTTTCAAAAGCCAAGAGCTCTTAGAAATCGAGTTTTCTGTAGTAACCAATAACAAGCTCTTGCTAAAGATGTTTGACCGAATAAGGAGTGTGATGCATCACACTTTAGCTCGTCATTTCCCTCGTTATTTCAAATATCACTTCGAGAATTGCAAAACTCAATACGATGGAATTACAAATAGACTCGAATAAAAAAAAAAAAGTAAACTTCCAATCGTATTCAGTCGAAAGGAATCTGTACAATTTACTGCCCAAATGAAGAATGAATGACGGATTTAAATTGCGTCAGAGTAAGACATTTCATTAACTCATAAACGAAGTGGTTTTAAAAAGATCCCCTTAACACGTCCCTTCAAGCAGCAACAATTGTGAGATAAGGAAATACTTTCAAGAGAGAAGCATCGAAAGCGACGACTGAAAGAAGATATTTGTAAATTTCGATCGTCCCCTGCGACGAAGGAAAAGTTATTGAACAATATATAAAGAGTGTCAAAAGTAAAAGAACGTTGTAGCGAGTAAAGAAAATGAAGACGAAGGAGAAGGAAATGAAGAAGGAGAAGGAGAAGGAGATCGGGGTGAGAAAGCGAGAGTCGAGTGTACGCGCACACTGTTGAATAAGCACTTCAATCTCTTCTGGATGCTTGACTTCTATATGCTCTTCTCTTAGAGTAGTACACCACACCGAGCTGTATAGAAAATGATGTGGTCTTTCTTTCCTTGTCTCATGACGCATGCATGGTAGAGTTTGGTTCCGAGTGGTCGTATATATACGAGAAAAAGGCATACCTTAAAAAGAGCTGCTTACGAATTAGCATTTTCGTGTTTGCATCCGTACGAATGTGAGAGAGTTTTTGGTTATATTCGAGAGATATCCCAAGTGTAGGCGTCTATTGAGAGTCTACGGATCGAATAATCTTCTCTCGTATTTCCCTGTTTACCAGACATTTGTCGTTGAATATCTTCTCCCTCCGCCCCCACTATTTCTTTTGATTCGTCGAGTGCACTAGGACCCTCGAATAATATATACATATACAAGTGCTTGCCGCTTCATATGCTAAGTGGGTTGACTACCGTTTTATGTTTTCTTCTCTCCTCTTTTTCTTTGTCAGATAAAAATCACGGTTAACAACGATACTGGACATTTCTGATTCAGAATTCGGTGGTTTTTTTTTTTTTTTTCGTCTTTTCATTCAAATCTCTTTGGAGGAATGTAAATTTTACTCCAATATTATATACCCAATTTACCCGAATTCAACATGTTCTGCTCTCTGCGAAAATAATTCGAAAAAATTCAAACTCTTCGAAAACAGGTAATATTCCAACTGGAATATTATGAATTCGAAATGGACACTAGTGTGTCCGAAGGAAAAAAAAATCAATTGCGACATTGATACTTGAATTATTTTACAATCGATGTAGGATTCAATCGCATTTCACATAAATACGAAGCTCAGGATGAGCTTCCATGGGAACTGTATTCAATTTATCATGACCAGTAGTCAGCTTGGCGAGCTTTATGACAGATATACACTATTTCTGATAATGACAATGTATGATAAAACGGAAACTGTGGCGGAGGGTTAGATAGAGGGAAGTGTTGTCCATGTAGAGGGAAAACAGTGCGTTAGCGGGATGTGAGAGGCTCTTTCCCTCTCTCTCTCTCTCTCTGGCGCATCACATCCGGGACTCGCCAGGTAATGGGCGATCTATTACACGGTTATTGGGTAATCAGTGAGGCGACCAGCCACCCCGTATACTAGTGTATTTAGCATCGTAGTATATCGGCGCAAAGTAACAGTTGATTGGTGAGCCGCAGTCTACATGATCGCGGTGCATACTGACCGTTTTGTGTATGTGTATTTATGCAAGTGTGAGAATATATATATACATTAACTTGTGCTACCATACCCAGGAGAACTCATGGTGAGAGTGTTCGCGTAACTTCGCTTGATTACCGAGTGTAACTAGACGGGAACTCTGGCACAATGACCCTCACTCCACATCTAATCTATGCTACACTATGGGATGATCCGTGAAACTTTTTCAATATAACATGAAAACGAGAAATTAATAATTATTTTCTAAAATAGCGACAAAAATGTGTCTTGATTATACCTTCCGACCGTCATTTTACAAGAAAAATGAAAATTATTGAATTTAATTTTCACCTTTTCGTTTGTTGATAACGGAATGACAGAAATAGCTCTGCAGGTGATAAACCGTAGATTAGAAAGTTATTTTTCCTGTCGAAACTAACGAAGCTGACAGAACCCACGATCATGCTGATAGAATTACAATAATAGTATAATAAAATTTACATAACCTACATCGCAAGATGTATGGTGTTCAATAGTCGTTGGGTCGCGGGGACCAACGAACCACGTAACATATATATCTATATATCATGCATAGTGGTGATCCTGGTCGGCGGCAGGAGACACTTAGCCAAGTATCGCTTACGCTCTCGAAAAAGATGTCTGACGTCTCAACTTCTACTACTTCTCACATCCGACGATCTTCTTCTCTCGTGTATATGTATAACATTCATTCTTGCCGGGGCTTTGGTGTATTGTATGCATCCCCTCTCTCTCTCGGACTCTCCTTGGTCCGGTCTCCCTCTCCCCTTTTTTCTCTTTTTGTTTCTCACTCTTTCTCGACGTCGGTGTTCTTTCACCTTTTACCAAACCTCTCCACGTTTATCTACATATATATATATATATATATGTATGTCTTTTTCTGGCCCTTATTTGCCCTAACCTCGCCTTCAGTCCCTTCGTCGACGAAGGTATCAATTTCAGGTCTGAAACGCAAGAACCCGGGAACGCTATGCTGCGGTTATACATCCTCTCAGTGTTTTTTTTTCTTTGGGAGGGGCCCATCACGTGGAATGAAGTGATAGCCAACCGTACAATATAATAACGATGAAAAGCTCGGAAAATGTAGACAAAGTGACCTGATTATCGAAGGAATACTATGAAGCTCTAGAAAAGGTAAAAAAAAAACTAATGATTTGAGTTTGGTTTAAAGTAAACAAGTGAAAAAAGAAATAGATTGAGTTTACAATTGTTTTTTGTTTCTCCTTTTTAATTACAATGGCATTAAGTTTCATCGGGGTTGGAATGAGGGCTCTCTTGAGATTTTCTCGAGCAATCTATAAGGAGATAGGAAAGATGGGATAATTTTTCGTGCAAAAAAAATTAAGCTTCATACGAAATTTCCTCAAGTTTCTAATTACAAGGGTATTAAAGCTCACTTAAACTGAGGAGAATGTTCTCGAATATTTATAAAGAAAATTGTACAAAGATATAAAAAGTTAAGAGAATTATTTACTGTGGGGGAGTGAAGCCTCGAGCTGATTCAACACGGTAGAAAATTAATTTGCTCGAAATACGCGCGTACACGTTCGAGCAAAAAAATAAAATAAGAGAAACATTTGAGATGCTCGGTGGAATGAGGTATATTAAAGTCAACCCGGGCTTGGGAAAACGCGACCACCGCCTTCGAAATTTTGTTTTGTAAAACGATTAATCATAAATCCTATATATAAGCTTGGCTGGTGGTGGGGCCTCTGGTTCTCGGATCGAAGTTTATTTCGATAAGACAACAGGCCTCCAGTATTACGTGTGGGGTAGAACCAAATCGTTTTTCCACCGAGGGCAACGTCCTTTTTTATCTGGCTTTTTCTTTTTCTTACTGTTTCTCGTCCTGCTACGTGGAGATTAAATTTTCTTCCTTTTTTTTCGTTTCAACGATTCCCATCCCCTCATCGTCTTTGTTCTATCTCCCCCACACGCTTATACATTCATATAAATGTATATACACATAGGTGTGCGTCATATAAAATTTTTATATAAGCGAGGAGAGCAGCCTTCTCAAATAATACAGGAGCTAGAAACAGCAAAAAACAGGCTCAAAAAAATTGAAGGCAAAGTGAAAGAAAGAAAAATGAATGACAAACAAAATGGTCTTCGAATAAAGTATAAACGCTGTGTGGACGTATATATGTCTACAGAAACATGACGAAGTACCAAATCTTTTCTTGTATTGTTGTATTTGTTGATGTTTTGTAAAACAATACTTTTATTCTTCATTCTTTTTCCACTTTATATAAAGATGAGAATCGGAGCTTATCGCAATTAAGAAAGCGGGGACTCATCGTTCTTTCGCCTTGCGATAACTCTGCCCTTGCAAACTGTCTATTCTGTCTCTCTCTGTCATCCGTTCTTTCTCTTATGGGCTGAAGACTGGCGGCGCGTCGTGACTTGAACGGTGCCTTTCATGTCTTCACGAACCCCCAAGACCCGTCTTTCTCGATCCGGCGCGAAGAGATCCCTACCTCACAATACATACATATCCAGCAAAGAAATAAAGACGAAAGATATAGTTTAGCATAAATGAGGCAACTTTTCCGCGCTCAGAGTGTGAGAAAAAGATGAGACGAAGCTGTAGAGAAAAAAACGAGAATAAGCGCTTCCCTTGAGAACGTCCCAAAGTCTCTGCCTCTTTTCTCCAAAGCTTTTGCCTCCTTCTTGTGTCTCTATCGGATCCTTTATCGCTAACACAGAGTCGAGCTTGGATCGCCATCGAGTTCCTCTTCTTTCGCTTCTCATTTTTTCCCTAACGTTTTCTTTTCTCGCTCTTGTACCGTTCTCTCGTGGCGCTTACACCTGGCAATCTTGCCGCCTATTTCACGGAACGACGCGCTTCACTGTCTCGCGGGATTATTTCTCCACCTTCGCTCCTACGTATACAGCCTATTTCCTCTTTTCTCCATCAATGCTTCACCATTTACAATTCGTTTGCGCCACTACTTTCCGAGGACACTACGTTTGCCGGAAGAGAAACCCTCGACTGGTATAACGACCATTTAACTTTATTTTTTTATGTCCCAATATCCCACGATACTCGAACATCATTCCATAAGGCCACTAATTGTATATAACGCTTTTATTTATACACTTCCATTTGTCATGCCTATCGGTCGTTAAATTCATTGGATTTTTTTTTCCCAATCTTTAATCGTTTATCAGCCCGGATAAATGGTTTAATCGATTCTTATCGAGTCTATTAGTATAGATGCGGTACATTGTATAACGTTAAATAATTTTTCCCCGCGTTCTTGAGATCAGTGATTTATAACTACGTGGGAATTTCGTCTGTATACTTTCTTGTGAGCTGCCTGCCAGCCCGACGTCGATCACGTTTTCCCGGTTCAATTATCGATTACTCGGCGTGCTTAGCTGTCCCAACAGCAGAAAAAACGATATTCGATTCGTTATACCCGCTCGCTAGAGTTTAAGTGAAACAGACGAAACGTTTTAGTGTGTATGTACACATAGATATATATGTGACACGGAGAAAGAGAGAACGAGAGATCATCGCGTACGATACACGTCGTTAATACCGAGACTTAACCGCCTACCTGGATTAGTTACGCTCAGCGGGAATAAAGTGTAGCTCTAAACACCGGCTTTGGGAATCCTGTTCGCGCGAGTGCAGCAGATATCACGGGATGAAAGTCCAGTTGAGTCCTCAGCTTTTCCTCTATACCTGCCGATTTGTACACACCCTGGTTCTGCATCTCATCCACAAATATTAAAATATATATATATACACACAGTACGCACATTAGATGTGTGTACGATTATACACAACGTGATAGAAAATCAGAGAACAGATCCCCACGAGCGGAGGACGTACGTGCCGCTCTCTGATATCTGGGTTAACCAGAGATAATGATCCGTTATTTGATCGCCGTTTAACGCCCATCCGACTCCTCCTTCGCCGATATATAAACACCCGACGAAAAGCCTTTTTTTTTATTCATCAGACCGCGACCGTGGCTATACAAATGCGTCAATTCAAGGATCACTAATTTGCCATGTTTTTCAACTTTATTTATTCGTCCGTATAGTAGAAAAAAGGCCCCTATAGATTTTGTATATTGGTGCGTGAACGACGCAATTTGAACCATTCCCACGTTTCCTTGTTTTTCGAAGGTATCTAACGGAGAGAAAGGACTTTTTTATATGTCCGCTCAAAATGAAGTGACGGCGTAATATTCATATCCATGCATCTGTCCATAGTTATTATATTTATAAACATGCCAGGGTGTTTTTTCAATGAATAGAGATCGACCTCGATCCCGGGCGCGCACATCATCAGACCGCGCGAGGGTTTAGAATCGCGAGAAATCAACCTCTCACTTGTCGAAGCCTATGTGCACCTCTCTCCCTCTCTCATCCACTCTCATTCGGTTCGGTTTCCCCGCCAGTCATCTCTTCCTCTGATAAAAGTGCCTAGAGCGACGACACGATAAATATCAGTATTCTCTCGGCAAGAGAACATGCTGGACTGTTTGAACTCGCGGACCGGATGAGAGAGCAAAACGCGAAACATCACGACGAGCGTCGATCCGGACCGTCCCCATAAAACGTTCCATAAATATTATGATCTCGATTCACCAACGATTCAATCTATTGCGGCTCTCTGGAACTCTCGTCGAGAAGAGCCAGAGAGAGCGAGAGAGAAAGGGAGAGGATGAAGAAACGATCGCGGATGGACTCTCTCAACTTTGCCGTGATTCGAAGCTTGGACGCACGAGTCCAAGAGATGATCTCAAAGCCCGCACGATGGATACCGTCTCATCCTCTCGATAGTCTCGTTGAATGATCGTAAATTCTCGACACTTCCTTCACGATAAATTCTGCCGGCATGGATATGAGAATGCCAGAGAAGATGAGCTCTGCTTGCACTCCAGCTCTCCCTCTCTTCTTACCCTTCCTTTTCCTCATTTTTTTTATCTTCCTCTGTTTGATGCATTTTATACTATGGATGATATCGTTCGCCGATTACCTCTTTGCGTGATATACGAAATCGTCGATCCTCCATACAGTTTATATATCCTATGCCACAGCAGAGCGCACAAAATATGCCAGCTATTTCGTCTATCACTCACGGCCAATCGAACTTTATTGAGTCTCTTTACTCCCAATCCTATGACGTCCGGTAACTTGATATTTTTATTTATTGTACATAAACGTATATATTTATGTGTATAAAACCCATAGAAAATAAGATTCTTATCCGTTCCTTTTGCCCTCTCGTTCTCTCTGCTTCAGTCTTTCGCTTTCGTTCGTTAACTTTATCTCTCTGAACAGGTCGAGCTTCAAGGAGTATATATATGCATGTATATATATATAAAAACAACTTCAACAGCTCTCCGATTTAATTAAATTGAAGAAAATAAGACATCTACGTTTTATTACGTGTCAGACCAGGACGCATTGTCTTACGTCAGTTAAAACGTTACTCAAGATAGGACGAGCCAGATGAGATTGTCCGAGAGAGATACGGGAATGATGTATACAGGAATGACAATGAAACTGTCAGAAACGTAGAGACATTTCGTTTCAGGCAAGATGAAAACAAAAGTAGACGGATATTGTGTAAAAGTAAACTTTTATGCCGACTATGGCGCCGGTTTTGTAAAGACTGACGAGACTTCACCGACGTATACACTGTATTACACAAGATCGAAATTTATCAAGATAGCCTAGGACTTTTCTCTTATTTTCTCTTATAAAATAGTAACATAAAACCGTTCAATGAAGTTTTATACAAAGTGCAAAATGAATCAGCGATTATTTTATGAGTTAAAGTTGAATTTCCTCCTTTGCGGAGGTGCGAGATTGATAGACGTCGGCGAAAGGATTCCTCAGCACGATCGCCTGGTCTCTCCGCCCTCTTGTCTCTCGACCTGGGAACGAATGAACTGATTGAGATCTGAGAAATTCTACACTCGCTTCATTTTTTTTTAATGCCATATTTCAGTCCAAGATCCATGAAATAATGGCACAGTGTCTAAAAACAACGTGAATATATAAAATGTGCTACACGAGTAATAAAATAAAAAATAAAAATACAAATCGGTGGCTCTTAAAAATGCTGTATAGCTTATTACAAACCGCAATTCATATCGATTAAACCATATTACGTTGCATTTAACGTGCATAATAAAACGAACGAATGCCACCAAGGAATATACGACTGGGAGTTCTCGTCAGCGCCAAAGGGCAAAGACTCCGCATCAGGCTTGAGTTTCTCAATGTGTGTTTTTTCTGCTGCCTCATTCTCATAACACTGTAAAGGCGAATGCCGTGGAGGTGGCTGCGGAAAAAATAGGTTTGAAAGGCTACACCGAGCGTAAAGGGCGAATTACAAAAAAAAAAAAAGAGAATGAAGGATACAAGGACATAAACACACGTATATATATATATATAACGTGTTATGTTTATGTATTTGTAAAGCTCAGATCTGGACTGGGAGAAAATTAAAGTTTCGGCAACTCTTTAAGAACCCTAAAGCGACAGTCCAATTTTCACAAAACGAGTCTCCGGATACTCGTGAGCCGCGCTCTTTGCCATTCTTATTAAGGGAATGCGCTCTGGTGTGGTAGCTTGGAAGAAAAGAGGAGAAAGCACAGAGGCGTTGGTGGTTGCTAGGCTATATGTCTATTTTAACACGAGACCCATGAGACAACAACGGGAACCGGGTATAGCATCACACGCGGCACAAGGAAAAGGCCATTCGGCTCCAGCAATCAGGCTCGTGTTCACCGTAGATCGTCTTTCTTTTTCTCATGCTCTTTTCTTTCTTATTTCCTATTTCTTCATTTCTCTCTCTTTCTCTCTCTTTCTCTCTCTCTCCCTCTCGAACTTTGCTTCTTTTTCTGTCGTGTTCCTCCGATCTACGATGTACAAGTTGTTCTTTCTCGTCGTGAGAAAGCAAATCGAGACAAGAAACGCGACGAGCAACTTCATCAACTGTGAGCCTTGCGCGCCAGTATAACCGACCTGCCTCGCAAAGAGGATATTGAGTCTCTCGCTCTCTCGCTCAGATCAATGACTCCCTATTATACACATCGGAGACTGCAATTAAATTGATGAAATTGCAATAGCTCTTCGAAATAATAGCGACTTTGGTATACAGGGCGTGGAATATAGTATAATTTTCAATCAGCTATACTCTCTCACCGTTTAGTATGGTTAACCGAGACCGATCAATTAGTGCGCTATGAATCATATATATCTCTACAGTCTGTTTTGCTTCTCGGTCGAATCGATTTTCTTCTACCTCTATATCGGAGAACTTATTAAGCGTGTAAAAAACTACTGGTGCACCTAAGTTTATGTATAAATATAAAATAATTACATCCGCGGATAAATAAGACTCCGGCGATGATCTACTAAAAAGTGTATAGACAATTTGAATTGATCGATTTCTAGATCATTTATCGATTCACTTAAAACATGCGGTATCTTGTGGAAAGCCTGGTGGGAAACTGTATAGCGAAATCTTCTGTACTTTTTTTTTGTTTGTTGTGCAAAGCAAAATGAACCGTTAAGGCCTCTTGAATATCAGAATAGTGTTCTCAAGCTTTATACCCGAGGAAAACAGAGCACTGCTCTATCGTCTCCATCTTTCAGTCCATCACCGCGAATCATGAATTCCTCGTTGTGGTGGTATACACGCATCAGGAAGCCCTTCTTCCGCCACGCGGTTTCTCAACAACCCTCCATAGTCTCTAAGCTTCGCTTATAAGGTCTTCTTCGCTCTCTCGTCATTATCATTATTAATTTGGACTGCCAATCACTTCGTCTCGATGGCGGAGGCTTATGTATGCAAGAGCCAAAAGGGCTGCTGCGAAAGACTTCATTTCGCAACCCTTTGTTATACCTCGTTCACAGAGCGAGATCCCGTGACGTGACGGAGGACAGAAAGAGCAAATGGCTGGTTACCACCCAGTCGATATTCTTAAACTCATCCCACCAAGAATAAGTCAATTTTCTTGGTATATCTTGTATGTATATATTATCGTTTACTTAGACACACCACATTGGAGTGAAAGCACCAGGGACATTGCAATTTCTACGTGCCGCCATTGACATCGCAAGCTCATCTCTTCTGCACCCTCCGAAGCCAGTCATCAACCCTCTCTGTCCTTTATCCCTTAGGTTTTGTTAGTGCTTGTGGGTCCTGATGTGCTTCTCTTCGGGTTGGAGAGCGGAGTAATGATTTTCGAGATTCTAATCTATCCGAAAGACCCACATTGCTCACCCTTTTTTTTCTATCTCTCTTCTACTCACTTTATCTTCGCGCAACCCTCGTTCTACCAATTTCTTCTAGATTCCTTGGGTTTTTCGACTGGATGAGAAAAGGCCAAGAAAAACTTTTTTTTTTCCACCCTTCCCCTTCTTTCTTTTGCTCCACACGCGCAACTTTCCTCCAACACATCCATTCAACCCTCGAGCTCAACTTATTGTGTCTCTCCCACCCTCACCCACTCGTCATCCCTTCTGATTCTACCCTTCGTACCCATTCTAGGGTGCCTTTTTATTTTCTTATGAGCGGAGACGGAAGACACGCGCTCACTGCCACTCGCAACCTGCAACAAGGAGGCCTTCTTATTTTTTTTTTCTTTTTTTTTTCACCCGTGACGACCTACTGCCACGCCCTGCAGTTTTCATCAGTGCAAGGGCGTTGAGGGAGTGTGCCCATTGCGTTTTCTCAATTAGAATTTATGGCACTTCAATAGCTTTTATTCGAATGCCACAGTATCCAATGTTTTTCTTTTTTCCCTAAAAATCTGGCGGTGCCAGTATCCTGGACCGATAAACAAGTTGGAGCTTTCTTTTTAGTGCACACATATGTAGTTTGAAAATGTGTGAACTCGACGCTCAAATTCATACAGGCACCATTTCACGGGATAAATGGAGAGTATTTTCGATTGAATATCTCTAGCGGTGGACCATTGCAGTGTGATTAACGCTCAGCTTGACGCAAGAGTTCGACGCCTCGTGCCTAATTAGCTAACGTTATCCCATCCGGTGAGAAACGGCCGGCCCAATCTCTCGTTCTCTCTCACTTGCTCTCATTCAGCTCGTTTCACCACGTAGATAATTTCCACGCCACGTGGCGCCTAATGAGAATGGTTGTGGCATCCACCACGTTTTTCCAGCAGTTTTCTTCTTTTTTTTTCTCGTATACTTCTACGCACTCGCTGATGTCGTCGCTGGTTTTTTTGTCTCCTCATAATCATCTCTGCCTCATTCCACCTTTCGCTAAGCCGACCACAAATTAATTAATCCGTTTTTTTTCTGCAAAGGCGAATCTAACGATTAATCAACAATGTGCGTTTCGAAATGGAGCTAATTTCAAAGTTTAGCACAGATGCATAAAAAAAATAATTGGAATTTAAGTGCCACGAGTCGGGCTGAGTGAGTGGACTAGAATTTCAAATGTTATAAATGAAGTAGGCCGTAGCTTTACAGCGTCTTTGTTCAGCTGACTCGTATACCAAGAAGTTTCTTGCGCCATAACCCTTCGATCTCTACTTGTGCACCAACTCCAGTAAGTAGCAGCGATTCCATGTACCGCCTCTGTGTGGGTGGTTTAAACGTTTCGCATCATACGCTCGTACAAGTATACAAGCGAAAGAGAAGGACCTCCAGCACACTCGCCTTATCGTAAAACTCACGACGAAGCGGTCGTCTCTCTATGTTATAGACCCGAACGCGAATTTTCTCCCTTTCTCTCTCTCTCTCTCTCTCCTTGGTAGTTTAACGATGCCTGTAACGATTCCACGTACAGAATCAACTCTGTAATTCTTTCGTATTACCTAAAGAAATTCGACAAAAAGTCTTCCTCAGTCTATTACGTAAATCATTTGGTTGTAGAGCCATGAAACAAGGAAGCTTTTTCTATCTGTTAATTTTATCGTGGGGCATAATCTGTGTCAGATATTTAATACACAATTTTACAATTCTTTCTATATATTCAATTTTTATTCTCGTAAATATGTGTAATATGATCGACGCGAAAAGAAAAAAAATGTACAAGAATACGCGTTCCTCGGACACTGAATGCTGCATTTGGAGCAAAATAATTTTTTTCTACTCTCATCTCCCACAGCTTTATATCGATGTTTCTTCTTTCAGTTTTTTTTTTCCTTTATATTCTCATGTCTTTTACTCTCTGAACTCTTAAGAGATACCAATCTTAGAGGCGTCGGTGTGTTTCAAGCACCGCCGCTGCAACGTATCATCGTCTCGTCTTCGTTCCGTACATACGTAGCTCCTTTTTTACGTCTACTCGGCTGTCTTTTCCGTCATAAATGCAGACTGAGAGCTTGCAAAGCTGTGTGGCACATTTCTCGCCCTTCTGCTCGCGTTTAACGGGCATATCGTATATCGGCCTTCCACACGTACGGAATGAACGAGTTTGTCTCTTTGGCTCTTTATGTATACATAGACGCGTACCTCTCACCTGTTTTCTATTTTGTTTGTTTTTTTTTTCTGTTTTTTTCGGAAAGAATGGGATCGCATGAAAACATCGCTATGTACCAAAACGATTTTCTAGAAAGTATAAAACCTCGAAGGGTACATGCGTTTCGTCGATTCCGTCCCAAAGAGGAACAAGAAAAAGGAAATCGAGCACGAAAAGAAGCGAAAGTAGAAAGATTCTCCCCAAGAGGTAATTCTACTTTCGGTACTTTCGCACGTTGTGTTCGACGTTTTTTCCTTCCCCCTTTTCATTTTTGTTTCTTTCTCTTTTATTTGACTATTTTTTGTCTCGTGTACTACGAGATTCTCAACCCAGAGGTAGAAAATAAAGCGAGCGAAAGAGAGATTTTCGACGCGAACGTGCGGATTACCAACTTGTTGTTCGTGCGAGAGTAAAGTAGCACAGCAACACTTCGCTGTTCTCGTCGTCGGTGTCGTTGTCGTTGGCCCGTCCAATCTCATGTTGCACGCAGCGATTGCAAACTTTTCGTGTATAGAACATCGCTTTTTCTCTTTCACTTTCTCTCTTTTTTTATTTATTTCTCTGTCGTTGCATTTACCTTCGCATTTTCGCCCTTATACACTATATATCCTCTGAGTCTGTCGAGACTTTTCCAATGCTTTTTGAATTCGACGCTTTCATGTTTTTCAGTCTTCCACTCACGACTCCTTCGTCGCTTCGTTATAAGCTCCCGAGTTACATCGCGGAGCAACAGGGGGTTGTGCAATTTGCGACGAACGTTTTAACGGTTATTTCCACTTTGCACACGTATTTTTTTACTACCTCCAGGTCCAATATTTTTTAATGGTGCATTTCATCAATTAATCCCAACCTTGGTATGATACTCTCATGGTCTTTATGAGAATGTTACACGTACGTGTATAAAATTCCTTGCGTGCATGATGAAGCTTCCGATTCTGTTTGTAGGATAATACATCAACTTTCTGTACACAGCATATACACAAATTTTGCAATACCAAGCGATGTGAACTCCATATGCAAATAGTATAAACCTCATACACGAGAGGCGTTGAAGCTGCTTATAAATTGTAGTGTCAAGAAAATCTGTGCCTATACAAGCTTCCGGTATATATCAATTTTACACGAATAATCTTTCCACCACGTAAGCTTTCTATCATAAAAACGCTTATATATCCTGTACTGCACTGTATCGTAAAACGATCATACCAAGTCATGAAACGATAAGACATTTTATCCTCGCGTATACTCTCTTTTTGCTCTTTGCTCCAATAGAAAGAGAGATTCGTACAGGCCTCTCGAGCTTACTTGAGCAAAGAATTATTTTTCTACACACATGGACACAGTTCGAAATCGTTTGAAATTGTACGTATATATGGTACGTGCACACATATAAAATATGTACATATAAATATACACATATAGACATAAAGTGTGCGAATGACCGGCTGTGGTTCACTTCGTACAGAGTTCTTTTAGTGCACCGCAGCTTCTCGTTTCGCTGCTTCAACTTCACCTCATGACTATCTGTGTGTACACTAGATACGTATTTACCTGTACAAGACGTGGAAGAACATCGAGGAAAGAAGAAAACCTTCCGGTTGCCCTCCTGTGAGCCCTTGATAAATCACTTGTATACAGCCTCCGTAACCAGTAACTACCGACAATTTTCTCCTTTTCTCGCACCCACGAAGGACGTTTCTACGCTTTATTACTCCCACTCGTGCCACATCGCTTTTCTCGACTCGACCTTTTCTTCCTCACACAATGTTTTCTCCATTTGCACATATACCTGTATATCTGCCGATCGTACATGCCACGTACTACATGTACCTGAAATGTTCCGTTTTTATACAAGTACGTATATGCATTGACATATATATATATAAACGTATATAAACAAGTATTAGAGGAAGAAGGACGAGCCAAACAAGAATCGTAGATCTCTGTAGATCTCGCGGTCGACTCTCTCGTGGAAACTTGTATTACAATTGTTCAACGTTCACCGAATCCTGGTATTAGATTCTTTCGATTGTAACCGCAACCCGAGAGATCGACATGGCGTGATATGAACCGCTATACTTTGATAAAATATTCGTATAGAATATAGAGATAAGCATCGCGTGCCACTCGATAAATATACTCCTTTGCATCCGACACATATGTGCTCATTGTCGGCAAAGGAAATTCGCGTTACTTTGCTACGTGAATCGATCAGGTCAAGCTCATTTGCAATCAGATATATTCTCGTGAGTATTCGGATACCGACGTCGTGTCAGATGATTTATTGTTCTTGGTCAGTTACAATTTGGCTTTCGCTACAGTATTTCTATGACGATCAATTCTTCAACTGGTATTCTTTGTAGATAAAAGCTTTTGATCGGAAAGAGAGATTTTTGAAGTACAATATAAATTGGTGTTTGGAATGAGGTTCTATGAAGAATGGGTTTTCAAAGAAATCCAAGATTCACCGATTACTGATGATGATTTAATTGCTTCGATTGATTTTCTTCATCAGAAAACAGAACACTGTATCGCGATTTGTCTCGACACTAGATTAACCTTCACCCACATGTGTCGCCGCTGTAGTATTTTCTACTGAAAATCAACATTTGGTAAACATATAGACCAAACACAAATAATGTGCGTGTATATTTGACTGGTTCAGATCGTAAAATAACATCTATCTCGTACGTGAGTACCAGCGAAACTTTTATAGCAATGTATATATGTGTTTATTCGTATTTGCAGTGTCTATATAACTGTAGCCACGAGAAAGAGAGTCACCTTCACGCGAATCGCATTTAACTGTAATTGCATTTTTAATGGCCCTACTCCAACGGACACTGCCGAATTTGCTCTCCGTCCAATACACTTTTTACGATCGTTTCTTGCGCTCCGCACTATCTACGGTATATACGGAGCAAACCTCTGGTGGCCCGTCTCCGACTGCACTCGTTATCGCTGCTGCGTTTTTTCAACGACCCACTCCAGTCTGGCGTATATCCTAAGGAATCTACATTTTTAGATGAGCTTCTGTAAAGGTTCGCTCAAGCGCGACTGCCTCGTGGATGCTAAAGAACGAACGGTTCGAGCCCATAAACAGGAATTCGGTTCTCCGTAGAGTCGAGTGAAAAAAAAACAAGAAACCAACAACAACAAATGAAAACACATAATTAGTCATCCCGAGCCTCGAAAATCCATTCGCATAATTACCTGACTCATTATTATTTTTAAACATATTCCTCTATCGTTACTATCCCAGGGAAAAGGTTGGGCTTCAAAAAATACACGTTAACATTAAAATACACTCCGGGCTGTAAAAAACTCAACCATCTTCCTACGGCAGAGCTTTTCCTTCTTTTCCCGCGGCTCATGCCGCCCCCGTTCGTTTTTTTTGTTATCGTTTTACGCGAACATGTACATCTCCGCTTCCTTTTATCAAAATGGGGAATGAGGGTCCTGATAGGACAAAGCCTGGGATACGAGCACACAGGGAGTTTTTCGAGAAGCCCCGGTAACATCATGTGCCCCCATGTCGGTGAGGGAGAGCCGCCGAGCGAGCGAATGGTTACTGTGGAATAGACAATGGATTTACGAGGCGTTGCATTTTAATTCGCCGCTTCGGCCGTAACTGCCTCGTGGCGCGACGCCGGTAGACGACACGTTTATTGGACGATAAAACTTCGCCTCTCTCACGGCTGTTGCTCTATGCTGGTGTGATTCGAATTTAGCGGATGCTGCTGGTGTATACCCGTCTGTGAGACAATCGACAGAGAGGTTCAGAGAGACAGAGAAAGTGAGCGAAACGGTATGTGCTCTCGAATCGGTCTCGCGCCTCCTGGGAGTCTCTACCAGCAACTCAAACCCGCGTTCTCGTTCTCGTTCTCGTGGAATACCCAAAATATCGTTAATAATACCGTTGGCACAGTGGACACACTGCTTATTGAGTAAAATGAAAAGGTTTCAAACATTTCGCAAGTCTCGAGTACTCCTAGTTTGTGTGTCATCATGTCTTCAATGTCTTCATGCATTTGCGAGACTAAACGATTCCTAATACAAGAAATAATTGGAGGTTTGTCTATTTTACGTCGGAATGGTCGTTCTGTTCTTGTAAAATTATATCATCCCCCTAAAGCTTTTAAATTGATTTGAATTGCGTGGACTTTGCATGAATTCATCCACGTTTTCGGGTGTCGTACCGCTGAGTTACACGAAAACGAATCCAATTGAGTTCTCCGGCAATGGTTTCCCGATCGTAATTATGCTTTAAAGGAGAAATCCCGTCGATCATGATGGCCGACCAACAGCAAAAAGTTATATGAGAGAAGCCCAAATATGACTCGCCGACCAATTGGTAATAGAGCCAACCATAAAACTCTGTTATTATATTTGAAACGCGGTCTCAACGGAGTCGGTTTAGTAGGAAGGACATGGAAGCCGGGCAACGAAACCACGCGTACCACAGTGCGCTCGAGACCATGCAATAATACAAATTAAAAGAGCCCTTATCCAAACTCGACGAAGATGATGCTGTTGGACGATTCCATCGCTTCTATCCCGTTCGAAAAGCAGAAATGTTAGATTCTCCTTGTTCTTCTGTTGAGATTCTCTTCTTTGGCTTCCCCAAGTACGCTCAAAACCACTTTCATCTGGGCACAAAAGACAAGGGAGATAAAGAAAGAGAAAGCAAGAGCAGATTTCATACACTCGATGTTACGGCTGTGGTGACTGGAAAAAGGTCAAAGGTTCGCTTCCTCCAACCCAATCGGATGTCTTTCGTTCAACGGGGGAGCTGCTCGGGGACCTAACAATTTTCATCGCCTTTTTCCTCTGACACACTGCAATTTTAGAGTAGATTGATTATCCGAATGCTTTTTCCATTTATGACGATTCCACTTCGCCTTTCTTGAGAAATGAAAAAAATTGAAGACCGTTGCAAAAAGTATCAAAAGCGGCAACAAAAGGGAAAAGATGTGTTGACAAATATAGTTTGTTCTTTTTCATACTATCTATAAAGTATACGTGGAAGCGTAGCTTTTGGAACGAGTTTTATGCTGCAAAAGAAAATCATAAGCCAATACTCTCGAAACGTGGATTGACATTTTTTTTTTCGTAAATGAAAGTATTCTCATTAAGGGAAAAGGAAGGTTAAATGTTTTACTCATATTAAAAAAGAGATCTTCGTGGCCTCATTTTATAGAAATAAGTGTATATTTTCAAACTTCTTTTATCCAAGTTTTAAGAGAATAAATGCTTGAATACAAGTGTTTGTCTTAGGTAACTCTTTTGATGCTCGTTTCAGCCGAGTCCAACTCACAAAATGGGTTTTTTGCAGATGGTTTATTTAATTCCAGTGACTAATTGTTTAGACGGGCGTGGCTGTGAGAAATGAAGAAGCCTTGAGTTCTCTCGGCTTCAGTGGCGCACGAGAGATCTCGGTCAAGTTTTTTTTCCGTCTTGGTCCCTCGGGACAAAATAACTATCATTGCAGACACACATGGGTCAGAAAGGAAATATATTATGTACACAGATTTTGCAAGTTTAGAGCTAACTCACCACCCTAAAACTTTCCTGATGTCTGTTCCTCCCGTTTGCTCTTTCTTTTCGTGCTTCGTCTTCCTCTCTCTTTCTCTTGGAATCGGAATCTGATTTACATCCTAATTACTACACAGAACGAGGGGGACAAAAAAGAGACAGCAAAGAGAGATGCGAGACAATCGAGCTGCCCAGAGCTCTCATGCGCTTTAACCAGGAACCCAAGAGCTCCGCACGGTCGTTAAAACCGCGCGGCCGACCAACTGCCTAATCTGCATTTGTAGCTCGTTGCACCGTAGCAGTGTATAAACGACAACAACGAAGATGCTGACTGAAAAAAAGCAAAGGAGAAAGAGTATAAAAAAAGACAGAACGAAGCACCCAAGAAGACGAAGAGTTTACATCCTTCCGGCAAACCTGAGCTTGAGTTATCAAACTCTATCAGGAGTTGCAAAAAATTTAGACAAAAGAAAAGTAGAAAAACCTCAATGCTCATGCAGAAAAGGATAAATAAAATTTGAAACAATGCTCGTGAACGAATATTCGAGTTTTCTTGATCGTACGAATTAAGAATGAAATTAGACGCGAGTCGCTTTATAGAAATATCAGCAATTTACCGGTTCATCACAACATTGTCAAAGAAAAAAGCTGCAGGCTTGTGTCCTCAGTCTCAGTTCGTCCTGATTCTGCTTCGTTCATGTAGATCAAAAAAAGAGAGAGTCAGGCCTTTTCTCTAGCCCGTGAGCTCGACGGAGCGAACGAATTCGATATAGGAAACGTAGCAGCCAAAGGAGGCCAGGAAAAAAAAAGAAAGGAAAAGAGAGGAGGGAGCCTAAGCCGCGCCTGAGATCAAAAGAGAGTCGTCTGGCGAATTTGGCCGTCGGACTTGGAGCCCTTCGAGCCACTTGATTTTTTAATCAATTATTACCGGACTGGTGATGCTGCGTTGACTCGGGGTCGTCAGGGATATATCACGGAGAGGTAGAGGAAACATCCGTCGAGACATCAGGAATCACGATTTTGCTTCGCAGCTTTTTTTTTTTTTTTTAGTTCTTCTCCGTCTTTCGCCCTTTCCTGTCTCTTCGGAAGAGAACTCGACAGCCGATTAAAACTGTGCCTCGTCTCTACCTTCCCCCCCCCCCCCCCTCTTACGGCTTACTAATTCACGTGCTCACGGTCTATGTATATCGCATTAGTCATCTCCCTATTTTTTCGGCAACTTCCCCACTCGGCTGAATTATTTTTTAATTATATTCTCTCGGCTTAAGGATTTCTTTTTTGTGACAGGGGTCGTCCATAAAACAGTTGCTGGCTCTGCGAGGTAGACTCTTCGTGTCGCTTGTTTTGAAAGACAAGGACGATATTTCGTAGTGTAGAAAAGATTTGAGAAGGTTCTGTGTATTACGGAGTACATTCGTCTTCAATTCTTTTAATATTTCCATTATCTCTCCATTTCTATCTTGATCTCTGCGACTATATTTTCTGCATGCATATGTGGTGCACGTAATGCACGGACGATCTGGCATGCGAAAATATGCGCATGGTCGGAATGTATAAGACATCTTCCATTTTTTCTCATCCGCTGCTTCATTATTTTGATTAACTCGAAAATATTGTTCTTTGTCACTTCTTGTCGTCGCGATACGCGCAGTTTTCTTCGTTTTCTCTTAATCTTCTCTCTTGCCTACATAATTTCTCTCGTAACAATTCAAAACTGAAGAACTCATCAAGTGTAGCATCTACCAAGCAAAATAATGAGAAAATGCAGGAAACCCTCCAAATCCTGTGCTAGTACTTCCTGGTCCCGGTGTTCCCTGAACTCAAGAATCCTCGCATACAATATTTTAGCACTCAACGCGCGGTCCTCCTCGAGAAGCGAGAGTCAAAAGCTTTCGCACGAATCTTCGCCCTTCGATCTTAATCACGTCAATGAACGAGAGACTGGATTCAACGAAATCGTGGAAGCAGATTTGTAACCCTTCGTCGCCCTTTTTTACTTATTTTTCGAACTCGCCTCTTTTCTACCTTTCAAAACAGTGTGTGTGTAGAAAATGAGAAAATCGATTCTACCGAAATCTCTCTCGACCAATGTTTTACAAAGGCAAACACTGATTTGCGGGGTGTGCATATTTTATGGATACAAAAGCTATTTTGGACCAAGCGTATCCGTCATTAATTCACAACTGTGGAACTTAAACGGAATTTCAGCTATTTCACAAATACAATGGATAGAAACAGTATGACAGGAAAAATACTAATACTTTTTTTGAAAATGATGAAATCTTGGAAAACACAGGATCCATTTATACAAGAATAATTGAAAAAATCCCTAAAGCTGCCGGCATTGCAGCGGGAAAGGAATAAACTGAATGGAAAGCGTCATGTCGTTCAAGTTTATTGCGTTAGTGTAAAAAATACGTGAAAGAAATCTCAGAGGACATGGAAACGTTGATTTGGCCTGAAAGTTCCGATATATAAAAGTTTTGGTATTTTCTTTTTACGAGCAATCTCCATTCCCCATCGCGATTGAAGGGATGCCGGAATACATAACTTCCGAGGAGGACTCTCGACTTTCACGCAATTCGGAAAAATTATTCTAACGACCACTCGAGGAGTATCCCGAGAGGCTCGGGCACGCGTGACTCGGAATTCCTTTACGGGTTTTTCGTCTTGCTAGATGAGGGTGGCAGTGCGAGGACTACTCGCGTCGGGCGAATCATTCGTTTCCCTTCGTTTTTCTTCTTCTTCGCCTCTTTTTCCCTTGTAATACAGCTCGCTATCGAAATATCGTTGAATCCACGTATACCAAAGGTCGAGCCTTTTTGCGATGGCCAACGCGGAAAACACTCGGCCGTCTTATAAAAAATTTACGAACGCAAAACGTCTTCGAGGCAAACACTATGTGTTTCGCTGTTACGTAACGGCTGTGGGATGGAAGAGGAAGAGAGTCTGAGCCACTTGCCCTCGGGACGAAGGGTGACCCTCTCTGTCCTACCCATTTCATAGCCCTCATATATATATACGTTTATGTGTTTATCTATATACATATATATCGGTTGAGGAATCGCTAGGGAAACAGTCGATCGATAAGGTTCACCCCGTAAGACGATTTCTTGCGAGGTGCAAGGGTCGTGAGCAAAAGCTTCCAGCCCTGCTTCGGCCCTTTCTCATGCGCATTACGTGATGCCATGCCATTCGTTCTCTCTTACTCTTGCCGCGCGCGCTATATTTCCTTCGTTTATAACATGACTCTGGACAGCCCTTGGAAAAGAGTGGCGATAGCGGGTGGAAAAGCGCTGGAGAGAAAACGTGTCCCCTTGGGGTTGGTTGTCTTAGGTTTCCTTGGCTTCGGAATTCAGCGCTCCGAAGCTCTATTTTTTTCGTTGCCTCCGTATCATCTCCCTCCCTGCTTCTATTTCTCGAATCAAGCGTTCATCCCTTGATCCCCTCTTTCTTATTTCCTGCGGCTCTCTGTGTCAATCTCACGCAAACTGTGCGGCTGTGCGGATTCGAAGACGCGACGAGGATCGAAAATAATGAAACTGTTTCTTGGTATAGGGTCTCGCCACTGACCGGCGAACCAAAAGCTCTACCCTCTCGCCCTTTTTCCCCCACTATGAGTAGCATCGAGCCATCTTATCAGACTTGTCGTCTCGCAGAGGGCGGAATAGATCTTGGAGACGCAACCCCACTTTCTTTATAACACTCTGCCCCTCAAGCCATCTATATATATTGACTACGAGGGCAGAATTCTTAAATCTCACAAATACACTAGCGATATGCGCGTATACATATACGTCGTGTCGATTGCAACGCTATTCCGTCACCGTTGCACACTCGTAAGATAGGAGGAAAAAGGGGCTGCAAAGTTTTACAGAAGTAAATCCAATTCTTTCTATTGTGTAAGGGACGAACTTGCGGAATAAGAAATTATGACGACAGATACGAAAGAAAAAAAATTTCGGGAGGGGAAAATAGAAGGGAGATAAAAACTTTACCACCGCGTGTTGTCACTGACTGGAGTGTAACGTTGAATAATTGACAATAAAATTCGTGAGGTTTTCTCTACGAAACAAATAACGAGGGGGAGATGAGACAACGGCTTCTTTTTAGGGTTTCTTAACCATTCCATGCAATAAGAATTTACCTATTTACCTATTTACCAGCTGTCTATAAATATATACAATGAGACGTAATACAATTTTCATATCGTCGTTGTAGTTTCTCAACTCGGAGTATAATGTCCTTAGGTTCAGATTTCGAAAATTTATCGAACCAGCAAGATGGAAGCGCAACAACAGAATCACACAGAGATAAAAGAAAATCACGTCTTGATGAAATTATTTCGCTCGTCCGGGTTTACTCTGCTAGATGAGATAAACTCGTAGGAAGAAAAGATCTTGTACGGTTCAGGCAGCCCACGTCGGGACACTAAAAAAAAATGCGATATTCTCCATCGGTCATGTGATTTCCAGGCTTTTTCTTGTTCCGACAAAAACAACTCGTAACACACAGAGCAATAAACTCATCGCTTTTTATGTGTTGAACAAAATGTGTATTTTGTATAATTGTATTTCGAGCATGCAAAAGTGACCAAAACGTGGGACCTTGTCAGGATGAAAGTTAATAATGTTAAAGTTGACACGCGGGTGGAATTCAACAGAATGACCTTATCTCAGAAGTGCCTAATTGTTGATACGAAGTTTTTTTGGTGTTTTTTCGTGAACTTCGCATATTTTGAAGACAGAAAAATAAGTCGAAACACAGTAATAATTATAGTTGTTTACCTGTTCACTGCGAAGGATCTTTCGATAAATGAACATTCATGTTCCCTCAGACGTATAAATTGTGCGTATACGTACACGTAAGTTAATACACTGAGATCCATTTATAAATAGCACACATACATCTCGACTGCTCCATACATTCCAATTACAAGCAAATTTCTGAAGCACGTACAGATTGAACGAAATTGATAAAGACCGAACGCGATATAATGATTTTCCCTGTCCAATTGGCAAGTTATTTGTCGAGCAATTCAATCGCAATTATATTCCCAATTACTCGAATCATTCGCTCTATTCTTATCGGGTTGAAGTCTTCAATTGTGTACTCATGCATTACTCCTTTTTTTGATTCCAGGTGAGTTATCTAGAGGATGAAAAAAAGTTACAATCTATGTCGATACCGGGGTATTGATTTTCGATCTCTTGGCTCGGTGAGTCTTACCATTGCACTCTTTCCATTTCTCAGTACTCACCTTAATATAGTTAAGTAAATGTAGGGGTACGTATAGCTCTATATTCAACTATTGGATCGAGAATTTCTTGCTCTAATTTGCTCTCCAATACTTTGATAAAACTCGAAAGGAACTATCTTCCATTTCTCGAGCTCTATATATCGCCTCGTCGAGGCTTACGATCCAAAAGAAGATAAGAAGTAAAAGAGACGCTCAAATTGAAACAATGAAGACACCGAGCTCTCGTGACAATTAAAGGTACGGATGTAAGCGATTTTCTTCGACGAGTAAAATGAAGAAGATAGAAATAATAAAGAAGATCAGAGGCACAGGAAAAGGAGGTTACAGAGTGTGTAGATATTCGAGCAAAAGGGAGACAAGGATAGAGAGACTAAAGTCGCGGTTGGAAGAACGAAGTATCTACAGAGAGGTCAAGTACTCAAACGTTTCAATTAGCGAGAGAACTGAGGGAATGATTAAAGCAATTAAACGTTTTCTTTTCTTCCTGTCTACTTTTTTCTTAGACAGATTTTTTTTTTCATTTTATTTTTTATGCCATTCAGACTCGCAGCTGATAATTCGTTTTGAAATGTAATCTTGTACGGGGTAAATTTATTTGTTTATCAAATAAATAGAATAGCCATAATCGCCATAATCTATCACGGATGAGCCTGAAAAACATTTGGAATGAAATTTAATCGCGTGGTTTTGATTGTGTAGGGAAAAAAAAGAGCTTTCGGAGGAGAAAGAACAAAGGAAAACTTTCGGGAATGTATACACATGTTCTGGATTTCTAATCCACTTCCTGCTGGGAAATTGTCGACTCCTATAGATACGTATATTGTTACCAGCTGGGCGCTGTGCACTCGTGTAAATCAACTCTCGAACGTATAAGAAACGTTAGCGAAAATCTACCCCAGCTTTAAAACGCCCGCACTGTGGCCATTTGAAAACTCCTGATTCTCCCTTATGGTAAATATCTTATTCGTATATATGTGTATATTATAGGTCGGTATATGCACCAGATTAACAGGCACGATGGGTGGGGCGAGAGAAAAGGGAGGAAGGGTTAATATCGTCGTCGTCGTCGTCGTCGTCGACTCGCGACGAGAAGAGATACGAGAGCGCGGCACAGGGTCGTTTTCATTTTCCCAGATTAAAACGGGATTTAATAAAGCAACGTACGAGGCTTTAATCGACCGCGCTGCTTGCCTCAAGGCTCCCGTACGTTCCAAAAGCAATTCTACGCGGTGTTCGCGTGAGTGGATTCTCTTTCTCTCTCCTTCGCTCTCTCTCAATCTCTCCCTCTCTCTCTCTCCCCCTGCCTGTTTTTCTGTCTTCTGTCCTCGTCCACTTGGCCCTCGACAAATTACGAAAATACCGATGCTACCTTACACACACAGTGGAGATACACGTAGTTATTCGAACACACGTACATAGACGAATGTCCTTGGACCCTTTAGCAAGAAAATTCCTCGTTCTCCGCTTATTTATTCTTCATTTTATCGAGCAAACCATTTTTTTACGAACATCGTTTCTCTAGTTATTTCCTCGCGGCGGTCTAACGCGTAACGACTTTACGTTTCTCCAGCGTTTGTAGAGCCTCCGAAAACGTATGAAAACAAAGGAAAAAAAAAACGACCGCGTGTAATAACCGTGCGTCGGACGAACGTGTTTTTTTTTTTCAGCGCATTCGGCATTGAGCTCCAAATACTTTCTGGAATTTTTTCATACATACGTATACAGATATATATATATATAAAAGTATATAAAATCTGTACCCAATCCGTTAGCTCGATATCTCTATCTCTGTCGAACAACAACACAATCGACGAGAGTTGTGTTCTTGTGTGTGGATTGCTATCGCATTCGCATCCCAGGAAAGCCAATAAAAATAAAGGGGAAAGAGAAATGGCGGGGATTCAGAACCGCACCGTTTTCCACTGCCTGCCCGTAACTACGAAGGACCAGAGAAAATCGTTGCCCAATAGTGTAGCCCAAGTAAACGTGATTGTATGGAGCTATAGGAAAATTGAGAGGAACGTTTGAGAGCGAGAGAGAGAAAGAGAGAAAGAGAAATGTAAAGAGTAATGGCAATGAGAAGGATGCCTGATACGAGGTTACCGCTTTGGGCAGACACGGCGCTTCCGGTTATCCACACTGGATTAACCCATTCTGCGGCAGGACAAAACGCTAAATGAATCGTAAAATTCCACTTCCCCTTTATGTCTCTCTCTCTCCTCTCTTCTTGCTTTCCATACATAGTATTTTCCAACATATGTATAAATACACGTAGGTTACATCGATGTATGCCCGTTCTGAATATACTCATGTTGGCTGAGTATAGAGATCGTGCGGTTCACCGCGTTCGATATGCTCACTTCGAAAAATAGGATAAATCGCGGAAAATTGAACGGAGTAAGCCGACCCCTGGCTCACATGCTATTCGCTTAATGAAAAGTCTACATCGGTACGGGCCGTGAAATTCTCCGGTTTAATTAACGTATAACCAGCGGACGGGATGGAGCCGGCATTGCACGAGAACGTTGTTACCGTATAATATCCTCGGGCTTCCAACTTTTCTTCATTCTCTCCACGGGACAATCGATATTTCACTCTTCATATTCCCTCTTTAACGATACTCGCGGGAACTATTTCGAACGAAAACGTGTCGGGCTTCAAGAACTTTAGAATTCTTAATTATGCATATATATGTGTGTTAAATATTTGTATATTTATATCATCTTGCCGAATATATATGTATATATGTGAAGCTTTAATGGATACGGACTTCAGCACGGAACTCGAGAAAATACTCGAGGATGAGGTGGAACTGGAGTGGGCAGGTCGAAATAATTAATGGTAGAAATACTGATTGATATCGCTCTCTGGTACAAATGGAACCGATGAATAAATTCTTAAGCCGCAATTGGAAGAAGTAGTGGGGTGGAGAATTTTTTGCGATAACCGTTCAAGAGGGTGACAAATTCCTCTTGAAATAACGTTGACCGAGTTATTCTAAGGTCCTCCCTCACGATAACTGGTATGGCAAAACAGTTTCGAGCCAAGATTCGAGCGGAAATCAGTCAGTTGGACTTGGTCCATATAATCATAAAGCTCTCTCTTTCTCTCTCTCTCTCGTTCTCTCTTTCTTTCTCTCTGAATGAGAGCTTCTGGTGCTTTGGTATTCGTACTTACTGTATACCAACAGTAGAATTTCTCTCTCGTGTGCCAAACATTCCTGCGATTCATTCCAAACTCGAATTTCTGCGTCTCTCTTTCATCTCACTTTCCTCGATTTTTATCTTTCGCTTTTGCGCGCCCAGCAAACACTGACACACGTTTTCACAGACCTCGACTCTTATCATGTGTTCGAAGATTTACCGCTGCACCACCGGACTTCGTGCCAATGTTTTTATGCAGTTCGTTGACTCGAGTGAAAAGCTGGAAAAGAATCTGATCGAAAAATTGAGAAGTAAACGTGAAAAAATAACAATGGAAAACATGATTGGGACTAAATAACATTTTTAGGTCGTGTAACGATCTTTATTTCGTTTGAGAGATAAAAACAAGTTCAAATTGTATTCATAACCTTAAACATTGTTTTTCTGAAGATTTTAATGAAAACATGTTATTCCGTTACGAGTGAAGCATATAGATGTTTTTTTTTTACAATTAAGGCCACTTCGCGGAGGTACGTTATTTTTTTTTACCGTAAATAGATCAATCCCTTGCGGTGTTTGCCCTCCATTACGTGAAATCTAATATAAGATAAACGGAAAGACAGCGCTGAGCAGAAATATGCATTGCATAAGAAGGTTCGCGTGGTTGGTTTATCGATCGTGTGTGCTTCGAGTTATAAATAGTTGTTTCGCGAAGCTACAGATATAGACCGAAACTCGCCTACTTTGTGAACTTTCGAGTCTACTTCTCCTTTTGTTTTCTCTCACTCTTCTCCACCGGTCATGTCTTCGATGTACCGGTGAAAACAGGGCCTTTTTCGCTTCGTTCCAGCATTGCATTAACTTTAATGGAGCTCTCATTTTGTCTCCATTACCGTCCGACTAAGTTCTTTATTAAGGTCTCGCCGAGCGTAGAATTATGGCGTTGAGTGCCACGCGAGCTCAAACAGAATGTATATTTACTTATGTGTGCATGTAGTTTATGTTTTCATCTCCCAAAACCGAACGATTCATTTGACAATTTCAGTCCCAAATTCACTCTTTCTCTCTCTCTTTCTCTACGTGACTATACGAATTACCATTGCATGGCTGGTGAATTACACACAGTGTGTGTACGCTGACAGATTTTTTGATTCTTGCTTATAAATAAGCTTAAATGAATTATCTCTCAGAAATTTCATTTCTCGAACTGAGATCTCCCATGAATTAAGTAAAAAAATGTTTCGTTCGCTTATCACGTATTTCATCTTCATTGTTTTATCACCCGGATTCAATTTTTTTTTACCCATACATTCGGTCACTGTTGTGCATGCTCATGTTTAAACACATTTCCCTGGGGATGTGTCAGTATCACTGTTTTTGATGGCGTTTTCGATTCTCCTGCTCCCCCTTCCCATACTACGATATTATAGTCATCACAATCTCGTAACATTAGTTACGAACATAATTTCTGTTCTCGCAAAACCTACTCTTTACACGTATGTTTGTTCAACGTTGAAAATTCCTGCCCTCGATTCATGGAACAGAAAGAGAAACGCGCGCTAGCCGTAGGTGGAATGGTCGCAAAATCCAGGAATTCCATACGAAAAACCGGGGCACAAGGGAAAGCAGGGAGGAAGCAGGAGGGAAATGGAATTTTGACGAATCAAAGGGGACAAATTGTAGAACAAGCACGAACCATTATGTTCGCGATTCGCCTCTTTTTCTCCCTCTCTCTCTCTCTTTCTCTCTCTCTCTCTCTCTCTCTCTCTCTCTCTCTCTCTCTTGTTGAACTCCCGAACAATTCTCTTTTACTGGTTATAGTAAAGCAGTAATGGTGTTGGTCGATGACAAGAGCATCCCTGGGCATGTTTTGTAACCGAAGCAAAAATGCTGATGAATTTGAAAGTTTTGTTGAGCAATTATTTCACTCTGACCTGCTCAGCATTCCCGACGAATATGGAGTGTTTTTCACTGTGATTTCGAAGCAAAAATAGTAAACAAACGTGACAAATTGAAAAACCTGACAGAACGCTTTTTCACCGAACATAAAATCCACGCCAGGAATTGATTGAATAATCAAAGCTTCAATGAACGTGGCAAGTAAAAAATATCCAATGAAATCATCGATTTTTTAGTTAAAGGATTCAATTACACTATTTTATTCTCCAATGGACCGTTTGTGCGATTAAAAATTGAAAGCGTTCGATTTATTCATAAAATGTTTGACTCAATGAATATTCCATAAATCAAAGCTCCACTTCACTCATTAAATGCGGAATTACAGTCTAAAAACTAAAATGGACATGCACTCGATTAAATTTTCAACCAAATACGTTCAAATTTTATGCTCTGTATAATGAACGATTGATTTATATGCATATACTGTGTACGATGCTACATTAAAGTCTGATAATTCCCAGTTGGGTTACCCATTGACTATTAAAAGCTAACGATTTGACGTTTTTATGGTCCTCTTCACGGTCGGGGGACATGCATTAGGACGTTTCGTGTATGAGAGAAGAGGGCTGTGAAATAGCACACACGACGGAATGTCGATGAACGTGTGGGTGACTTTCTTGGGGTTTTCCTGTGCACTGCCAGTTTTTATATTGCCTTGCCTCTGCACACCGGAGCAGGAAGCGCTTCCGAATTCGAAACAGTGCCGAGAAGTCTTACTCGGAACGAAGTCGCGTTTATTTCGTCATCGAGTTATGTCGCCTTTTCAATGGTTCTCCCTGCAGTCTACGAAATTCTCAGGATTCTAGTAATAATATTGCCCTCCGCGGCAAACCAACTTAATTTTTCAAGACTTGAACGATTTCATTCTTTATGGACATTCGGACACGCCCTCTGTGACATTATGACGGGGCTAGGACGAGACAAGCTTTTTTTAGCCTTATTACTCTTTCCCGTTTTTTTTTTTTTTTTTTTTTTTTTTAATAAACCATTAAAACTTCACCGGAGGTCTATAAAACAATGGCTTTAGTTTCTCGTGATTTCTCGTTCATTGCGGTGAGTTTCTCTCTTTACTTTTTTTTCTCTCACTCTCTCTTTCTCTCTCTCTTTCTCCTGGTTTCTCATCTTCTACCACTGTCTGCCTAGTTCTTAATCTTCTTGTCCTCGTTTCTCCCGTGGGTTCTACAAGTTGTATGTATATATTCGTTAACCAGTGCATTTTCTAGCGTGAGTGTAGGTACTTTCCTATGGGAAAACGCACCGGATAATGGTTTCCGAAAGGGCAGTTCTCGCAACAATTAGCCCCCTCGTGTCTTGGCAAGACGCCAAATCTACTCTATCTGCTTTTGTTCCCTCTGTTCTGTAGGCTCCACGTGATATAGCTTCTATAAAAGCATTTATATTTATATATAGATAGAGAATTGGTTGGCGAGTGCACCCCCCCCCCCCTCCTCCCCAATGCCACAAAAAATCGCATACGCAATCCTCGGGAGAACTCCTCATTTAGAAGATCGCGAGATTTTCGTAAGAACGAAATTGAATAAATTATAGATATATTGAAAAAGTAAGCCTTTATTATTTCAAAGCAAATCAGTGACGAAAATTCTTGATTAAATGTTTTATAAAAACTGTAATGTTGATTTGGTCAAGTGTCATCCGATATTTCAAATAAAATATCAACATCCAAGATTTTGAAAATCACTACAAAAATATCGATTCGTCACTCAAATACAAAGCAACGTTGCATTTTTATTCGCTAATGTTCTGATCGTCTGGAAAAGTAGAGAGAAAAAAAGCGCGAAGAGCATTAGTGTACATGCTACGAGATTTCACGATCGTCGTCGCCTACCGGGAGATTAATTTTGCTCCTGGCTATACCTCCGTCGTTCTCTACCGATAACTGAAAGTGCGGGAGTGTTCATCGAGGCGCCGTGTGCTGGCAAAAAGCTTTTAATCACCGCGCAACGATCGGGTTTTGCTTTCTCCCTTTATTCACTCTTTTTTCTTCCCCTCCTTTTTCCTCTTTCTCTCTCTCTCTCTCTCTCTCTCTCTCTCTCTCTTTCTCTTTTGCTATTTTCTCATCTCTTCTCTTTGGCTCGCTAATTGTTTCATCCCTATGTTGCTGTTAGAGAGCAGGAGCAGCAGCTTGCCTCATTTCTTTTCTCGAGCGCTTAATCATCGTTGGGGCTGCAGTTTTGGCTTGCAAATTATCGTTCTCCAAGAGAGCTCCGTTTTTCTCCGCAGCCCAGCGAGAGGCCAATGGAAACTCTCAACCTCTCTATTTTTATTTATTTAATCGGATGATAAAACTTTTACGACTTGACACAGCCATAACTTATATATAGACACTGACGAAACAAAAAACTAAGGTGAGAACCCAGCAGCAAAATAACCCATCGACAAAATACTCTCTCATTTTCGGAATGAATGTCACGGTTATCGATTAAGAAAAATTCAATCTGCACTTTTCTTTTAGTCATTATTATAATTAAGACTTCGCCTGTTCATGTTATGCGCGAATGAATAATTCTGATGGCTCGCAGAGCGACCCTTTGACTTGGATGAGCGAGATTGACTTATCGATAATTTTATTATCGCTTCCCCAGCGGTCGAGTCATCCGTAATATTTCTTGAACATTCTTTCTTCGCCGTGTAGAGGTACACACATATAAATGTACATGTATTATATATACATACATATATCTGACGATTTTAACCAACAGGGAAATGGGCCAGAAGCGCGCATGCTTTTTCCAGACCATTTACTCTCTCCCATCGTCTGTTTTTGACGAGATATTCCAACACGATATCCACCAAATTGTAGTGTACAATGCCATAGGCGGAAACATTCATTGTGTTAATAGTATCGAACGTTTATTAGCTCGATTCTGTCCAATGACTCGGACCTTCTGCTTGTTACTATGTTTTGTTTTGCTGTATCGTCCAACGCTGCGTCACCCTTGGCTCCTTCATGCGATAGGGTACAAGCAGTAGAATTTAGTAAGAAAACGTAATTAAGCCCAGCCCCGGTTATATTTCGGGATCAACGAAGAGGCATGAAACTCCCTTCGTCTCGTACACCCCTGGCCTTTTCTATACGTACAAACACGCGTGTACGCACCGAGTCTTCTCATTGCTACGAAACAATTTAGCACCCTCTACAAAGTCATCACAGACCCGTATGTATCGACTCACTGCAACATATCTCAAAATGCGTTGTGTACAGGGGGATTTGTATGTGGCGCATGAACGTGTGTACTTTCCCATATCTCCGCAAAAGACGACCCCTTGGGAATAGATCGGCTGGTACAGGCTTGTATCAATTTCCATGTTTTACCATGCTTTTTCTGTGATTTCTTTATCGATTTATTATTCCACGGTGATTGCTCGTAATTGAATCGCTCATCTGTTAAATTGATGTCTTCATTTTCAGTTTTTTTTTTTTTTTTTTTTTTTTTTACTTGCTCCTCATTCCCATAGTTCAGTAAGACATTTAGTGGGTCTAAATTGTAGAATGGAAGTTAACCACTTCATGCTCTCCTTCCAGAAAGACTCATTTAATTTTCATTTCGCAGAACATGAGGGCGACTCCTCTAGGATTGCTCCTCGCTGCATGGAAGTTCAGAGGGAGATCTTGAGTAAGAGAAAAACGTAACGGTCTACAGGCAACCCGAACGATTCCATAATTATATGCTCATGAGTCGTAAACTATTTCAATAGCTGCTAGCAGGAAAGAACCTAGAAACGCCCTCCACACTCTTCTGCCGTTCACCACATCAGCTTCTGCCCTGTTTCTCTCTCTCACCCTTTCCTTTTCTGCATCTCTTGCACGAATTGCTGTTTCACCCTCTAACAAATTACATGGTTTGCTATCCTCTCTTCAGAATCTTTACCCGGTACGGAATTACACTTACTCGCCGGCTTCTCATTACCATTTACGTATAGATAGATCTCACAAGACTTCACTCTCCCAGTACATAAAGAGACAGATATTATGTAGCATTACATTCTTATTCATCATGATTCCCTCGGTTTTCTATTGAAGAAGGTCAATGTCCTTTATTTTACCTGATATTTTCATTAGTTCTTCACCCAATTATATTCTATGAAATGGCAACTAAGATACTGGCAGAAAAGAATTCTCAAGAAATCATGAAAATAATAATGCCCAACAGTACAAAACGTTTTTCGGAGTCTGCGTTGACTTAACGTGCTGGTAATTTGATCCCTAGAGAGAAGACCGCGAGATAATACCCTTAAACGATTTTCCTCGGCGGGTTTTAGAGAATTAAACCCGTACCTGTTTGGAGAATGGGAAGGAGGTGGGGGTTTGGCTCAGTTTAGCGGTAACTCTCTGATTCTATGGCTGCCCGCCAAGTGCCCGTAGCGGGATAATTGTTCGTACACGGAGGCGCATACATTTGTACCGCCAGAGCAAAGCACAACGCGTGTACAAGCTGAATCTTACTGAACTCTGGAGCCAAGAGGAAGTAAACGAGAATGAGAGTCGATGGAGTGAGTTCTGCGACGCGTGTGTTTTGAACAACTTCGGAAGAGAGAAAGAGAGAATAAGCGCGCAAAGGCCATGGAATAAACTTTGTCGCGTGTCGAATTTACTCGACGTACAGTGCGTAATTAATAAAGTTTCTGCTACTATAAGCTCTCCCTCTTTCTCCCCCTGCGTTTCGCACGATTAAAAGTTTTTTTTATAAAAGTTTCAACGCCACTCCGTCCATAATACGATGTATATATAAATTTTATTTCATTTGCTTCCGTTTTTTTTTCTTTCTCTTTATTCCAAGCGATTCACACAAAGATGCAAAGTTTGTGTCGACGCTGCAACAGTTTGACCAGCCTGTGTCCATTTTCTACTCATATACGAAGGACGATGGTTCACGTAGTTTCAAGAAAAAGTGACTGTCACGGTACACCGGACGCAATAAGTTGACTTTTAACACGATCCAGCAGCTCGTCAGAAATTGTTTCATTTTGTAGTTCCTCTAGGGCCGTGTCCTACAGCAGATTCCCAAGTCATTTAGAGTCTAGAACGAACGATTCTCAACCTCTGCTACCGAGATGCTTCAACTTTGCTATGATTTCATTTACTCTTCGTGCCTCTTAACTTTGTTCCCAAACCAACATCCACTCTGTCCACGAGATGTACAAGCGCTTCGTTGAAATTTCATGGCTTCTACACCACGTACTTCCACCGAGATTTTTTATTTCATATTTTAGTTTTTCTTTCGCTTCGTCTATATAGATAAATATTGCTAGATGTAAACTGCAAAAAGTCATTATGAATTTATTGGATAATTCAGATTGCACGTAAAAACAAACATAACCGAAGTTTCGAAAAAGAAACAGCCTGTTGCTCATTGTATACAGTATAACCCAACGATTTAATTGCAATGCAACGTGATTAACGCGAAAAAGATCGAACAGAAACATATATGACAACATCGGATGGAATAAATGTCGATAAAGATGATATTTTTCACTAGAGCTCACGAGTGTGTCTAGTCGCGCTCTTTGCGATACAAAAGTGACGAGCACCTGTCTCTGAGTTGCGAGTCTCGGTGCGTACCCTCTTTTTCATTCTGTCACACTATCTCATTCGTTATCCGGCCTTCCTGACTGGCGTCTCTGTCTTCGTCAACCCTGGTGAACGGAACGCCTCACGACAGTGACAGCGAAGGGAGGAAATAGCGAATTAGAGCACATGAGAATGATAGACACGAGGGAAGAAGCGAGAACGCCCTGTCGAGAAATGCGAGAGAAGGAGAGACCCTCCAGCGGAAAAGTCTATTTCTCTACCCTTGGCAAATCGATACTTCCCTGTATTTGCCCGTGTCCTAAAAAATAAAAGTAACACAGTGATTGGCCCCTGATAGCACGATCAAAAACTGTACATCTAGCATCGTTTTGTCTTCGTTCATCCAGGATAGCTTCTCGTAGACTAGTGATTGGACACAAACCGTAAATCCTCGCTCCGGGGTCTTCCAGCTGTATTCCCAAAGTTGTAGCCAGTCATTGCGGCGATTACATTACAAGAACTCGTGTCTTCTTGAAAAAGAGTGACGAGATGATGAGGGTTGTAAATTGACTTTGCCAGAGAAAACTGGAAACGTGTCCGATACCGAATCGCGATTATTCTGGTAGAAAAAAAAGGGATTATCCCTACTGCGAATATTTCAAACTTGAAAGGGTTGGTGGCTGAAAAAGAGAAAGTGGAATACGCGCAATCACGATAATACTGAAGGACAAGAGGATTATAATTCAACTCGATTAGCAAATTATTCGAGTGAAAGGGGTGACTCAGCTTCCTGGGCAAATCCTGTTGAATCATTCACCAAGAAATAGTCTTCTCTTTCTCGCGGTACGTTCCATGAAAATCCTCGCAAACTTTCTATTCCGCTTTCGTTCTCTCGCGTCCTTTCTTTCGCCTCCATTCTCCTCCTTCCTCTTGGTTATACTTTCCCAGAGGTCTTCTTGTGCGGCATTTCAACGTCAAGCTTCAAATCAGACGAGATTATGGCGTCATATTAAGTCTACAGTCGAGTACGCGCGGTATGATGCCGCTTTCATTTCTCTTCGACTGTTATCTCTCTTATCGCGTTCCTTCATTTTTCAGTTTCTTCCGGGCTTTCATCCTCCTTTCTCACGACGTTGACGAGGCAAATGAGGTCGTTAAAGGAAGATTCACCGGAGTCTTGGTTGCATATCTACTTGAAAAGTTCTAAATGCGACAGCCCCGCTTCATCGCTTCGTAGCTCGTTGCGAAATTCATGGTTTATAAGTCATACGGATTTTCTTTTCTCTGTATATTTCTATTTATAAAAGAGAAAAGTATCTATACATTGAATATATATGTGATAAATATACTTACATTGGCTCGAACATGATAAAAGTATAGATTCAAATATAAGTACAATGAATAAGGGACAAATAATGAAATTCTCTTTGCCGTGTGCGAATGACGACGTTGTACGATATGGGTGAGAATTTCTATAGAGTGTATAGAATATTATCGATGCGTGTATTGGTCGTCGACACGTCGAGAGGGAACGATGATCTGGATATCAAACGTCGACGTCGACAGTGGCCCCGTCACTCACTCATACCCGCGAGAAACTAATATCGTTTGAATAACTCGGACCTCGATGTTTGACCGTGTCAGTCAAGCGTCGTTCGCTCGGTAGGCAAATGATGGATGCCACACTCATGCGTATATACCATCGGCTATGTCGCGTTCTCGACATCGCGTTCGATACCCACTACCCACTACCACCATCTGAATTACAAACGACGTATATATATTTATATATACATATATGTACTTGCCAGTCATACACCGAGGTGTTTTTCCAACGCCCAGCAAACAAAAATTCATCTCCACTGCAAGCTTTTTATTTACAACTGCACCAACAGAGGGCACAATACTTTTATGCAGTTGAGTACGCCCCATTTTATACCAATCAAAGATATGACACCATTCGAATAACAAAAGGGCAAGTTTTTACTGTTCCACAAAGCTTTGACACCACAGCGAAGCGCTTCTCTCATGGATTCTTCAAAAGGAGAGTTTTTTTGTGAATAGGCCGAAGTTTTGTATTTGGTTTTATGTTATCTCGCTCTGAATTTGCACGATGGTCGAAATCTCCATGCAGTATAGTTTCAATTATACGCAATTCCTCTTTAAACTCCATTTTCCTTCAGTTAATCTGGGCTTTTTAATATCCAACGGATTATGTGGCCGAAATAATCTTGAGCCAGAGGGCCCATTCGCCTACTTGGCTCAGTTCCTCTCATTCTGCCAGCTTTTCCGATGTAACACTTATCACAATGGAGGAGCGAGGCGAACGTGATGCGGGGTTGGCAGGAATTTGCAACGTATGACCCAAATGCGGGCGCCACCGATATACAGAAAAAAAGTCTCATTGTCACGCGGTTTAGCAAAAGTCCCGGCTTTTTCTGTGTCCCGTCATTCCGAAACCCTCTGGTTATTCGGATTTTTGAGCTTCAGGGCTTTTTCACAGTTGAAAGAAAAAATTCCACGTGGATTTTTATCCAGCCAACTGATACCCGTACTGTTGCTACCCCATCAGCGCCATCGGGATCGTTGTGTCGCTAGATACTGAAGTTGCAACAAGGAATATATCCTCACTACCCTATTCGCGATCTTGGCCAAATGCTGAACCGGCCAATGCCCATATATACGCAGGCACATATGCTGCGAAGCAGCCAGATAGATAGTCGCGCCCAACGACAACTCCGCGACGACGCAAAATGAAACGAAACGCCGCAGGCGTTGGCTTGCACAACGTCGAGCGTTTTCTCTGTTGAACAGCGAAATATGAAAACTCCAGAGGCGGTTTTAATTTAGCCACAATGTCTATTGTGTGATGGTGCACGGATGAGCCAGGCTCCTCTTTCTCTCTCTCTCTCTCCGTCTCTCTGTTCCCCTTCCTACTCTCTTCTCAATGCTGCTCTAGCTCTCACTCGAGAAAACAAAAGAAAATCCTTAGGCTGCATAGAGCACGTCACTATATCCCCGGCGGAGAAACCGTAGTGGATATAAGAAGAGAAAAAGAAAAAAAAATCGCCAATAAGAAAAGAGGAAGATGGATTCGAGAAGGTGGTACGTATGAGAATCGAGCGACAAATGACAAAGAATTGCGAGGAAAATCGACGTATGCTGGAAATACGCGTCACACGGAGACTACGAATTTTTGAGACTCACTCGCGAGAAAATTGGGTGGAAATCGGTGGGAAGAAAAGCTTGATGCTATTTTATTGGCTGCTCGATGCTCGTCGGATCCCTTCATCTCTTACTTCTTTCTATTGCGATTATATACCCCTCTCTCCTTTTCATCTTTTCAAATCGACCGATGTTTGGTATTCCCTACCAAGTTTTTAATATCTGGCAAGCACACGTAATATGGTACTCTCAGTTTTGATTTGCTGCTCGGTGAAGGGCGAGCAGAGGGAATTCCCATATATGCTAAATTTTTTTCTCCCTCTTTGCCGTTCCCGTTCTCATTCTGACCCAGCTCATGATTTCTCTCCTCCCAATCCTCCGTCGCTTTTAACTTTATCTGTCTCTTTTTCTCTTTCTTGTATACTTAACGAGAATACATAGAGGAAGGGATGGATATTCCGGCTATTCCGAGCGATTATCGTACACACACACATACGCACACATACGAACACACACGCACACACGCTACACTATGTGTAGCTGTGCACGATACGGTTCGCTATTGTATTTTCGTTTCCCCGCGCATTGGCTTCCCGTTAAAGTGAGATAGGGTTTTTTAGTTCACCCCGTACATAATCCGCGTTCTCAGAACCTTCATATAGTAGAGAGTACCTATACAAATATATGAATGAATATCTGTACATACTCTGCAAATACTATATACACTTGTACTCGAGACCAACTCTTCGCGAATCATTTGTGCGTTTAATGAGCACGCAGTCCCGCAGAAAAGTGGCTGCTGTTGAGGATCCGCTTTACCTTCTGTCCTTACTTGGTCGATGCTTCCGCAAGAGCTACACTGCTAAAAATCTCGGAAAGTTCGCAGTAATATGAACTTGTCGAAGTCACAAGAGCCCGGGCAAATATCTTTATTTTATTCGACCTCTTATATATAAATATATTCATCGTCGCTCATTATTTCTGAGCTTTCAAATGCCTTCCACGAATTAATTCCTGTCGAATGGATCATTGTTATATCGCCGGAAGATTCTCGTCTCACCAAAATATTTCATCCTGAAACTCTAGAGATCAAACTCCTACGTAAATATCTGTCACTTAATTATTATAATATTCATATATTTATTTGTACGTTTTTTTTATGGAGGCCCAAACATACAACGGATATACATTCGTTTTTCGTCTAATACACTTTATCGCATTGACATTTTGATCTCCGACTATACCCGAGCTTATCACTGATCCCTTCGATTCCACCTTTGTCTCTACGCTCCTCTATCTTCATCCATTTTCCGTATCGCACGGGAAGAAATCCCTTAATCTGCCGGAAATAACGCAACGATCGATTCTGCCAGAACTAGAAGACGTTTCTCTCACGTTGCGAGGTATCGAAAAGAGATATGTATGAAGTCGTTTTTTTTTCTTCTTTTTCTTATAATAGCCTGTAAAACAATATGATAGGTTCATATACCTTTTATGTATTTATATATATCCAAGCGAATTTTCAATGGAAAAGCTGGAGGTGGTTTAATATATATATATATATGCACATAGGATGGTGGTGAGGAGAGCTATCGCAAATAGCCCGAGCATGGAAGTGGCCAATGTTTTCCGTTCGATCGGAGCGTTTCGGGTCATAAAATCTTTGGACACGTCCTCATGCTCACCGTCAGGATCTCTTTCTCTGTCTGGCCAGTGCACACCTCTTCTTTTCTTTCTCTTTCTCTCCGTTTCTATCTTGAAAAGGTGCTAGGCTTGCTCGGATAAAGTGATTTTTCATCCGCAAGCCGATGAACCGAATCGCGATATTTCAGCGCGTTATCGTCCGCCAAAATCTCTCCTTTTTATACCCTGTACATGTACAGATACACGCGCACTCAATCTCCTACTTCTGCTCCACTTCGAAATATTTCGTCTCTTTTCGAAAACCCATGGACATCAGGCTGCAACGACCCTCATCCATTGCTCTCGCGAATCTAATAAAGATATCAACTCCCTAAAACTTTATTCGTATTACGTATTGTTTATCGCTCGTTTCTCTAGAGCCGACATTCGGAAGCTAGTGGAAGGAAAGATAGTGTGTTGCCTTGTACCGCAAACACTGCCGTTGTAATAGTTCAAGAAATTGTCGTACATCATCCAAACTTTTAATGTTTTACGTCACATTCTTTCTATTGTCCAATGAACATCGAGGTGAATCATGAAATATAACGATCTGACGAGGCTATTTCTTTGTAATTTTATAATTATCACTTATCATGGGCTTGCCTTGGCTGAAATTTATCTGCAAAAGAAAAAAAAACATTACAATTAAATAAAAGTTATCTATTTCACAATGCTCTTCCATTGGCTTGGATGTACTTACGAAAAAACATATATATTGATACTTTCAATTAAAGAAAATCCTTTCTATCCATTTCTGGTCATTCCTACGCCCCAAGTTTCGCTGCTTTTTCCCAACTAGCCGCATGTCAGGTTTTTTTCTAACACGCGCAAGAGACTAGTGCAGATCAATAAGTCATTCGTTGAATCCAAAGCCGAGGGTCAAGAACGAAAGTCGAATAGGAGCGAACGATAGCGTCAAAGGGTGGAACGAGAGCGGACGGATTGACAACGAACGATGGTCAAGCATTCGAAAGTCACATGCGTTGCGTGTTCCACGATCCCGAAAAGCCCGTTGCTAGTCCCGTCTATCTTTCTCTTTCTCTGTCGCTCTCGCGAATCCCTAATCTGGGTAGATTACGTTCGTTTAATCCGTGCGCGCAGGAGGAAAAATGGAATAAATATATATGTGTAGGGCGTTCTCGCTACAGCTGCAGAGTCCGAGGCTTAGCGGCATGTCTACGTGCGGCTCTCTCGGCTCCGTCTGCTCGACCACACAGTTTAAAGCCGGGGCTATCTCACTTCCCTCATTTTTTTCCGCTCGCATTTCCGGTAGTCCACTCTCGCTTTCCCGTCGTGTGGGCACTTTTTTTTTTGGTGTCTCATTTTTTTTCTACTGCTCTTATACACACAGCAGTAGCCTCTCTTCGACCGTGGGCCTGGTTTGGAGCCAACCTCCGTCCACTGTACGCGCGGTAAAATAAAATGTTGAGAGTGAAAATAAAATGACCCTGTAGACGGAGGGTAGTACGACGACTATAGAACGGGGATTTGCCTCTCTTGCGAATGAGAGGAAAAGTGCACACATGCAGAGGACAACGGTTATGTATGCGTTCAACGTATTATGCATAGTTGCATAGTTAAAGTACCCGGTATTAGCTTTGTCCAGCTAGATAATGGGATCCTATATGAATTTTTTTTTTCTAATCGATTCAATAGTTCCGAACACTGTATTTCTCAAAGAGGCCTATTTCAAAAAATAAAGCTCTACATTGGAAAGTATAAGCCTTTCTGCATGCTTGCTGTCAATATGCAGATCAAATATACATCAAGAAAAAATTCGTATATCCTTCGTATCGATACACATTGCATTTTAGCACACACATCGGAAGTTGCTCACCGATTTGCGAGTCTGTCGAGGGAAATTCGAGGTCCCAGCTGCTACAGTAGTTCCCCGAGTGTTTTTCCCATTTTTTAAGTGCACTTACGCGTCCGCTAAGCACGCGCGATTCTGGAAACCCGATGAAGGGAAAGGAGAAGGAAGGGACAGCATAGGTCGAACAATTTTTGACAGGAATCGAATAAAAAAAATAACACATAATCGTTCGGATCACGTTAAATTTTTTTCGTTTATTTCTGTCCAATTTTGAAAACTACTAAATGCGAAATTCATTGACCACAAAAAATTTAATTAAAAATGAAAAAAGCTGTTTTTTGCGTAAAGTTTTTTTCTCCAGGACGTGTCGGAATGCAAGTGAATTTACATTTCGTACAAAATGAGAGATTGCGTAATTTTCAGTAGACTTTCGCAAATCCACTATGAAAGCCAAAAGCCATATGTAAAGTGTAGAGATTGCGGTGCGTTTGGAAAGTCGCAAGGGCGGGAAAGGTAAAGGAAAAAAGAGAGTAAGAGGGGGTGGTGGGAGGCCGCCGCAGAAAAGCCACGAGTCTGGAAGGGGGGCGCGTATTTGCAATGAAGCAATCGCTTTTCATTAGCCACGTTTGCCGGATGAACGGTATACCAACGAGAAAGAGCCTACTACACATTGCCAAGCCGCGAACGCGACGAGGCATTCGTTAATTAATTGGCGCTATTTTCATAAAACGCCAGGACCGCCCGCGACCACAGGCAATTCCCTCTTTATATATCTTTACCATCCATAGATATGTATATTTATAAATATCTATATGCACACAGCTTTCCCCATCACCTCTTTTCCTCCATACCTCGTTCTCTCTTCTTCTCTCTTTCAACTCATTCGGGTACTTTTCGAAAACATGCACTGTTCTCTCTGCTTGAAGAGAGGGCAGTGAATATATCGGGAGCGCACCAGCGAGAGCTTTCTCTTTCTCTTCCCTGCCCATTGTTTCGCTGATCTACAGTTATTTCGCAGCCCTACCACGAGAGCATACAAGCCACGAGCACACACACATAAATCTCCCTACTGTGCCATTCGCGAAATCACCGGGTCATTTCGCTCCAGCGAATGTCCAAGCCCTCGGTGTAACGAACGAAAGGTAATCGGAGATAGTCTGCGCTGCCCATGTTAAACTTTATCATCATTAACTGTACCTGCACAACCACCGTTTTTACTCCAAATATATATACGGTGCTTACAGGTTGACAACGATAGCACAAAGGTACAGCGGCTCTCTCAATTAAAGATATTGCATAGTACGAAGGAGCAATAACATTCAAACGACACAACAGTAATACTCCAAACAATTCGAAGTATTTTTATGTGAAAACAATTGAACCTTGTAACGAAAGTATAGCATGTTTGAAAATAATGTATAATTTAGAGGTTGACCAAATACAAATTAAAAATGACCTGCCACATTTTCAAAATGCTGCACTACCACTAATGGTAAAATAATATGACATAAGAAGTTCCTATGCGGGTCAAGTGTTTGGAATTATCATTGTCAATATTATAAAAACCATTGAGTAACCGAGATTACGTGATAAAGCATTTCAATGATACACCATAATAATTACGTCCCGAAAATATACTGCATTTCTTTCTACACTCTGCTATTGTCAAAGCCATTCCTTATTTTTTCCACTTCTTGGTGTATATCTATATATCTTATCTAGTGACCATCACAAAGGGTGGTAAATCAAAGAGCGACGATGCTTCCCTTTCGTATGTATCGAAGTAGAAGGGACCATGGTGTACATTGAATCCGATTTACAATGAGATAAAGCAAGAGAGGAGGCGAGAGAAATGGACGAACACTGAATAGAATGGTCCGTGATCGCGGGGACGTGAAGGTGGCTCGTCGTTTTGTCGTTCTTGGTTGTCGCAATGCTTCGCTGTATCCTCAATACAAAAGTCACAATATCACCCTTCTCCCATACCACGTATATGGACACGCTACGTTCGACCATTTCGGGTAATATGTCGGCTATTAGCTGGCATCCGCCCGACTCGAAAGCTGTATACGTGTAGTTGGTGCCGACGCGTTCCATGGGTGGCGAGAAAGTCGCAGAGGAAAGATATATCGATCCCACTAACACACGCAGCAAATATTACATTTGTTATATACACATGTACATGGAAAAGATAAAAGAGGGCAGATTTCTGATTCGCTACTCTCGATTTTTTTCCCCCTCCCGACATAAACTTCGATTTCGCACTACGAACGAATAGCTAGAAACGTGTGAGAAAACAACAAAATAGCTCAAATAACGTGCAACCAATATCGCTACGGAGACAATATTTCGAACAATATTTGTATTGTTTTGATGAGAGAGAAATACGAAAATAAATCCGTGGAACAATAAAACCTCCAAACAAATTGTTCAATTCTTTCACGAAGCTTGCACGTGAAATTATTATCTTCTTTATTTTTTCGCCACTTTGAACACATGTGATTTTATCTCGTGACACGTCGATCTAGCTTTCCTGCATTGAATCTTTTATTTCGGAAAAGAAGTGAAAAATCTACCACACTGTGTTTACGGATAGAACCCAGTATGCGTCTGCGCGCGCGTGTGTGTGTGTGTTGACACTCGGCACGAGAGATCTTGCATCAGAACTTCTTTACGATCGACAGTAAAGTCACGACCTGGTGAAAAGATGGTGAGAGAAAAGGACTGTATGTGCGGGAAGAAAGAGAGAAATTTGCCTTCAACCAACACCTTCGACCCATCCTTTCTTCTTGCTCAATCTTCGCCAAAATGGCCAAGAGAGAGACGAGATTGTGAGTGGAGTCGCCGGAATATTTCAATATCCGTCGATGATAAAAAAATTTAAGAGTCGTGGTTCGTCGACATCACCCGCGGAGGGGATGAAGAGTTGGTAAATGTGAACTGCGGAACTTGAAGGCAAAAGCGAGGAGTAGAACAAGAAGAAAATAAACGAAAGGGTGAGAGAGAAAGAGAGAGAGAGAGAGAGTGCGCAAAAGTCCCGGAGCCCTTGGGAGCTGAGCTACGAAACGTGCCAAGCTAGAAAAGAATATTACCGGAGTGGCGAGAGCTGAGAAAAGCCGTTTCTAGCAGACTCACTATTTTACATCTGGCTCTTTCTCGTAGGCTCAATTCTGCCATTTTTCTTTTCTCCATCCGTGAGTTCATCTCTGTCTGTTCTTCTATCTCCGTTTTTACCTGATCGTTCTCTCTCTCTTTCTATTTCTCCTTCTTCTTACGCTTCGTGTTTAAAATCCTAAACGACCGCGAGGACTCTTTGCTCGCGCGAATTGCTGAGTCGACGTGCCGTGTACCCGCGACACTACGTCGTCGCCTACTCGTGCCAGCCCGGGTTCATTAGTTCACGCAAATGAAGCAAAACTCGGTGCACTCGCGTCGAGTTTCTACCCTCTTTCCTCTCATGTTCGTTTATTCGATAAAACCGTATTCCGCACACCAACTCTGCTGCGACTAACCAAGAACAGAACCAGCTCTTTTATCGCGTAATTTTCTGATTCCGCACAATATTCACAGCGGTGATTCTCAACTCCATTTCAAATTCGATGAAGAGCACGGGAGGATCGGGAATTTTATCAAATTTCCACGGATCAACGAGTTTCAACTTTTTTTTTTCAATTCATTATCAGTTTCCGAACGCCACAATCGCGTTGGAAAAAAAACTCAGTTTTTATTTGCAAAAATTTTAGCTAACGAAAGAGTTGGAGTTTCTCTTCGAAATTCAAATCAATTCTGTGGAATATGTTATGAAATGTAATCCGATTTTTTCTTCAACACAAGCACCATCCATGAATTCATTTTCCATTTTTCATAAGTTTGTTCAATGGTTCTGGACAGGAAAAAACACTTAATCAAAAAACAAAGATGAAATAAATTTTTGCGCGCTTTCATAGCATCAAAAAACAAATCGACACGGTACTGAATAGCCCTATTATAAGAGTTATAGATTTAATTTGAAAGTGTGTAGCTTATTTTGGGTGCCACAGAAAATTCATTGATAGCCACTACACACCAATGGAAAGTTCGATGAAATCACACGACTGTTTGTCAGCTCTGTGTATCTCGATTCGTTTCGGCGAGTTTTCTCGCGACCGCAAATCGAATATTTTTCTCGCGTCATCGGAATATTAAGCGATGAAAATATCGTTTCAAAATCCGAGTTGGTTTATCCACCTCGCTAACTCGTGCAAACTCGACGAACGTGATGGGTAGTTTTCGTTTTTTTCATCGTTTTTTGTTCGTTATACCGTCACTGCGCGTAACGCATCGATCCCTGCTCCGATATATCACATACGCACACCCGATAATTGAAGGAAAAACAAATTACTTTTTCATCCGTCCGCGTTATCCGTGACGGCGCGTATCATTGATTGAATGAATTATTGATTTCCCATTTGAGTACATGTCGATTTTGTATTAATTTTTTATTTTTCCTCTGTTGCAGGTAAGGGATCGAAAAACCTTGGAATCTTTGTTCATCGAGTAAAAACACCTAGTTATCTACACTCGGGTAAAGTTACTTATTTATAGAATAGTTTCCTTAAAACGGAGCGTTGAAAAAAAAGCTTAAAGAAAAAAGTGACGCATGAATACTCGCTTAATTGTTTTTATGCTTCGCCTTCACATACAACTTACTTCGATATCGTGGAAAAAAGTTTGTCATAGTCGAAAGCAAAACAAACTAACAAGTTATCCACATTTTTATTGTCGTTTTTGAATCCTCTCCCAATATTTCATAGTTCCGACTCTCATTTTATTTTACCTCATTCAGACTCATCGCGGTTTATATTATATCAGCTGAAACACACATTCGCACGGGCTCCAAACTCGGCGATGAAACTTTTACCTTTCCTGCCAGTTTTTTTGTCTTATATCTCTTTCCAACATCTGAAGATCTTTTTCCGTTTTTCAGCTCACCTCTTGAAAAACCCTTTTATCCATCCTCAGTGATACCGTCGTTTACGAAGGAACGTATTTATTTAACCGGTATACCTGACTAGCTGGCTGGCTGCTCTCGTTTCATCGTCTCGTCCAGCGAATTCGTTCCAACTTCCTTGCACGAAATAGTTCTATCTTTTCGTCTTATTTTTGCAATATCCACTCATCCTCTCTATCTCTCTCTCTCTCTCTTCCTCTCTTTCTCTCTTTCTTTCTTACTGCTTTTGTTACATATATAGATGCATATGTTTTCCTCTTGCTTTCGCAGTGACTCCGAGATGCGATGTCCCCCTGGCAAGTAAAAGCTGGTAAATGTGCTTTGCTCACGTCTTCGACCGTACTAACCGTACACGGTTATGGCTTCCAATCTTGCGAATTCTTCAGAAACATCTCTTTCTTCTTTTCTTTTTCCTCTCTCATTCTCCCTCTCACTTCTGGCCAATCCCTCGCGAATAGTCAATGTCAAAAGACTTTCGTCCGTACTGCCTTCTTTTTCTCGATCTTTTCACACATCGGGCATCGAACGGAGATCGACGATGTCTCCCGCACATTTTAATCTATGGAGTATACGGGTCGAAAGTATACTCTTATGATTTTGGAAAATGTTGAGTCCAACGATGTCAAATGAGCAAGGTTCCCAGGAGAGATTGTCAATCTCTCTCCACTCACTTAAAATGTCTTGTTTCGTGGTCGACAGTTGTTACGTCGAAGATCCTAGAGAATACTCGATGAAAGAAAGTTCCATTTTTAATGCGTCTGCGCGTGAATAAAAAATGTATTCATAAATAATCAGGATAATGTGACGTCTGTCAAGTAACTTAACGAGTGTTTCGCACAAATCTGTCACGATATAAAATGAAAATGACGAAGGGCTTTTCTTTTTGTTCTTATCTTCCGTTCGATTCGAAAAAAATTGGTCCAGGAAACACTCTCAACCGAAAAAATCTGCTCTTCACTCGAAATAAATACTTCATATTTCAGTTTACGAAACTCCATCTCAATGGCGAATGCTGTTTCGAGTATCCCTCTCTATACGGATACATAGAAATCTCGTGCAGACATGTACATACGTGTACAGAGCAATAGTAAATTGATGCGAACGAAATCTCGGAATTCCCCCTCGTACTCCAGGCTGATGCATCCCAAAGGCCTTAGCAACGTATATGCAGGTTATATATATATATATATATATACACGTAGATTGAGTGGAGCTCTATACTCTCCACTCAGCACGTTGTTTCATTTCCTATTCCATTTCCGATGCGAGGCCATTTAAATCCCAGTTATTCCCCGCACTCGTCTCCTCACCGTCTGGGCCAACACCAACCGCTCGAAGCAACGTTATACACTTCATTCTCTTTCCTCGTGCAAACTGCTGGAAACGCCACTTATCCTCAATATATTTCGTATGGCTTCGACATTGCTCAATAATCATATGCCATTGACAATAAAACACAATTATTGAGAAATCGGCTATATTATTTTTTTCTTCGTATTAGTCGGATTTATCATCGACTCTGTGACATCAGAAAGAACACCCACGCGCGGCCACGCTCCGACAAAATTTACAGGCCTCCGTCACATTCGTAAACGATCCTCTCAATTTCTTTTACTTTTTTCTGTCTTTTCGAATCTATATATACTTTACATTGAACTATGTGCCACGAAAAGTTAAGGTAATATGCTTGTTGACCGTCCATCATCCTTAAGTCCTCAGCGCTCGTCTACCTTTGTCATTTTATTCCTTTTTTATTTTTCGGGAAAAAAAACTCCCGCGTACAAGAGGATTCTTTGGGATTAGATACCGACCACTCCTTCACATCTTTCTTACGGTTTATCCCATGTTTTCTATCTATTGGACTGTATTATTGCTGAACCCTAGTTGCTACAAAATCATTTCTACGGAATCTTGTTACCTTCATATTTCTCCTGCTTCCTTTTTCTTTTATATTTTCTTCTTCGATTTTGTTTTCCCGTTTCTATGAGCCGAAAAACTTCAAAAAAACATAAAAAACATATTTAAGTAACTTGGGTAACCTCCCTGAATACGAAGGTGATGGATGGCCCATTTATGGTGAAAAACTTCTAGCTAGACTTGTGTTTACAAAAAAATAATAATTTAAGTCGGTATTCTATGGAAAATTCGAAAGATATTGGCGAAGTTTCAACGAACGTGATTGAAAATCGATCTATGTCATGAATACTACGCCAATAACGTTTATTCTAAACTTCAAGTTCTATTAAATCGTTCAACACTCGTTGGAATTCCACTTGAAATTGCGCCAAGAAATAGATCATTATGCATCCAAATTTCGTAACATTGACTTATGCCGAATGAGAAATTAGTAAGAACACATCGTTTCGTATAACCCACGATCAGCAGCAATAGTGGAAAAAAAAATGAAAGTAATAAGATTCATTCATTCACGAATGTCCGCATATAAAATCGCTCAGCCACAATAATTCCTCACGTCATGATTTTTATACGATATTAACTTATCTGCGCGCAGCCATAGTAGAATCGTTTGCAATGGTGTTTTGAATTTTATACTCGGGTCTCCCTTTTGAAAAATGAAAAATCATCGCCCTGGAAGCATTAAACGCCCCCCTATGGTTTACGCAACGTAGGGAATTGCTGCAACATAGTTCAAAACCCAGTGAAGCATGAAGCTTAAGTTTGTGCGAGTGATCTTGAGAGGAAAGGCTGATGACGTAGCAGGATTGAGAGAGCATCGGTACAGGCTGAGTAACAGGTGGCGTGCAACAGAAGCACATAGTGAGAGGTGTGGAGGAACGATGAGGTTTGCATCCTTCGACGCTGCGTTTACTACATCAATATATACGATGTAATAACGGCGCTATAAACGCGTGTAAGTATTTCACTCGCCGGTACACATCGCCGAAACAATCATGGTTATCCAAACATCATATTCATAACATAACCTACAACGTTCCGATTCTGTCCCCAATAATGTCATTCCTTGGCTTAATGCGAGCAAACAATCCTTGTCTGTCCATTTGAACCGTTAAACTCTCCAGCTTCCCTCGGTACTTACGGAACCACGCACGCTTATCTGGAGCAAATATCTTTATCGGTGGTATAGGTTTCCCGATAAGAGATGGGATGAGGTAGAAGCCGAGTTATCCCGTAGGAAAACGCGGCCAGAAAAAGAGAGGGGTTAATCTTGATTTGTCGGTTGGACGGGTTGAACTCGAGACCTTCGTCGAGAAGAAGGGAGGTTGAGAAAGGAGAAAACGAGTGGAAAGGGTAGACAATCGTGTTGGGAGAGACGAATCCAGAGAAATACGAATAGTTAGAGGAGGGAAAAGAGGAGTAAAAGGTGAGAGAAAGCTCCCTGGGACAAGTATGAAAAGGAACGAGTAAGAAAACGCGCGTCGCGGGATACGTTCCGCGAGATAAAGAGCCTAATTCCACGTGATTCATAAAGATCATTAGTCATTCCCTGAAGATCTTCCTGGCTTTGGTATATCTTCTGATTCTGTATATGTATGAGGGAGGATAAATATCCGAGTTCTTTTTAAAAGATGCATCTCCCCGGGGAATGCGCAGACATATCAGAGGAAGAGAGAGGCCTGTGGATACTGTAAAAAAAAATATATATATAGATATATAAAAATGTGAGTGTATACATAGATATTTATACGTATACTAGATGGCACGACCCAGTTTTCGTTTGTTCGTGCCACGAAACGAAATAGCCAATCAACGTTCACGAGTCTATGGGGAAAACTAGATGCAATACTGCAGCATGAAAATCTCACGAGGATGAAAACAAAGGAAATGCAGTACATGAGAAAAATCACGTGAATAGCAACAACAACAAAATATTACAGAGCTAAGATTATATGAGTTTTTCATTTTCATCAGAAAAATATATCCTGCTGGATCAATGGATTTGTGGAGAAATTAAGTGAATTTATTTGGTGAAGTTTTTCGCATCACTTTGCCACTCCGATTGTTATTGTACGAGTATTATCGGTATTAGCCACGCTAGTAGAGAATTTTGCACCATTCCATCTCAGAAGATGCAACCGATGCAACTCTCTGAGAGAATTGTGTCGTTTAATAATGCAATGCTCGGGAAGCCACGCTTCTAATTTCACGAGACTGGCGTGATTCTCTGGCGAATCGTAGCACAATCGTACGGAAAGAGCAACGGAGAGGGGAAGTGAATGAGAGAGATGGGTTGAGTGAACCCTGCACTCGAATGCATCCGCCTCCGGGAATTCGCGTTGCACAGACCGCATACTAATTTCAGCCTGTTCAAGCAGATATTGGGTTTCGTGTGTTCCCATTGCCCGGTAAAAAGATGCCGTTTCACGTTTACGATGAAGACCGAATTCTCAGATGATGCCTTCCAAATCAGCTTTTCAGCATATATGCACGAGGCTTGAAAATCGAATACAAACTTCGTTGGATTCGATTACAGATCTTGATATCTCAGTGCATTTAATTTAAATTCAATGACAAAATTTACCTTTTTTTCCAGTAGCTCGGTTTTATCGTTATTCCATAAAAGTATCGGTAATCCATGATCCCTGAAAAGCTTATTAAAAGAGATAATCATTGAATTTAATAGTGACGTCATAGGCATATTTTGAAGAGAAACTACTGAAACGGAAAATGTCCCTCTTCTATATTATTTTTCCTGTTTTCATAACCATGGCTTTACGTTTGTGTATTTGTATATATCGGAAAAATTCCTTAAATTCCCTAGACTACGTTATCTTACCTACATCCGACCTAGCCTTGCTTTCCATATCATAACTCGAAGGATATATATCTGTTCACAGCGAACATTCCTCTATATCTTGTATATGAGAATAAAACAGAACCGCAGGAGATTGGAGGAAACCTGACTCCAGCGGCCCACGCGTTCCTTTTTATTTTCTTTATGGCTTCTTAATTTGACACAATGCTCGCCCTTCTCCGGGCCCAGCACAACCAATACTACTTCACATACCACTTTCCTTATCTTGTTCGGGATAACGTAGAAAATAGAAAATTTAGGTTACCCAAAATAAGGCGACGAAAACCGGCTAACTCGAAAACAGAATTTTTCCTTATAATCTTATCGACAGCTTTTCAAACTTTCTGACGTCAATTTATTTCTCGTATTATTCATTCGAATATATCACGAATGCCCTTAATTCTTAGGTCGTTTCGTTCCTCGATCATTGTCACGATAGCCGAGAGCCTGACATTAAACATTTTTTATGTTTCCTCTGCTCTCGTCATTTTTTTTCAGTCTGTATATTCAAATAAATCAGACAGCAAATGACATTTGATTCCAGAATGATAATAACTCTTTATTATATTTTAAAATTGGTTGTACATAGAGAAGTCTATGTACTCAGACTACTATCTCGATTTGAAGCTCGCTTCCTATGAGCTGTCACAAAAGATGCCCGAATTCCTCCGATTCTTCTTGAAGCCGTTAATCATTCTAGAGTTCATGGCAATGGTATTCGAGGACAGATGGCATGAACAAACTAGAGTGAGAGGGAGAGAGAAAGAGTGAGGGGTAGAGATTAATAGAAAGAAACAACGAGCGAGTTATAGGACGACCTTTGGGAAACGAGGATTTTACGAAGAGGGCTTTGAGCTGAAATTGCGGAGCCATTTGACGCGATGCAAATTCCTTTGATGGCATGGTGTACCACTTGGTGTTTTATTCGAGTGCGTGAATATGCCTCTTTCAGAGGGAAGACAAGTTGCGAACACATGGCAAGAAGAGCAAGCAGTGAAGCTGGACGAATGAGCATTGGATTTCTGTTTGACAGTCGACTCGTTTGTGTCTGTGTTTTCTAACCTGACATGAACGCAATTTTCCCCTATTGCACCTTACGAGCCAATGTATTTGGCATCCTGAGGGTCCTACGCGATACATACCTGTTCATGCTGCTCTTGCAGAATTCTCTCTTGGACTGCGTCGACACACCAAGTCGTCTCGATTCCGTACCGTCATAAACTTTATGGCGCATATTATTTCCAACGCTCTCGTCTTTGTCGTTTTCCCCATCTCATCCTCGACGGCTTCTCCATAGAATGATTGCAGGACTCGAGTAAGCCACCTATCTTCATGCATATGGGAGAAGTCATTCCGACAGATCTTTCTCCGTTTTATCTGCAAGCAAGCCACCTTGCACCTTTTGTCTATCTATCTCTTTCTTCTCTTACTACATCTTTCTCACTTTCTCTTGAGAGCGAATCGAGAACCCCCTTGAAACCCATTTGTATATGCGTTTCCCTTACGACTGTGTGTCAAAGAACTCACCGGAGATATTTCTGTGGAGAGCACATAAGCACGACATGACACCGCGGAACTTGACTAGCGTCTCCTCTAACGCCATTATCTTCTGAGGCTCGTTCTCAAGATTACACTGCTGTATCAGAGTTTCACGCGACGGTATTCTTCATATTTCAGAGCTAAAGAAAATTAATGCTATTCTAAACAACCAGCGTTGCTATGCACGTCAAGTGACATGATTTCGTTTTTCGCACGCAACGAGTTACGCGTGTCAATTGATTTACTTGTATTTTGAAACAGTGAACAATATAAATGAAGAAAATCATAGAAGAAGGAAGTTGGGGAAATAAGGATTGATCAAAAGTGGAATTCCTCCAAAATTTACAGCGCATCGAACAAATCGCATCAACGCATGCAACTTTAATGACAAGACAAATATTTTAATTCTATAAGTACATCAACTTATGTTCTAATTTCTCTTTCCTATTCACAACTAGTAATGAATCATGAAAACATTGACAGTGCATTCTTGGCTAACTCTAACATCTAAAACATAACCTCGCGTGGCATAACCTAAAACAAATATCTCAATGTAACGTTACATCGTGATTATCTTCACAGTCCACATCAAGGTAACAATGTCCTGCTTCAAGATAAATACTCACCCTCATTTTAGGATTCGCTATTTCGACTTATGATTACATTTTTATTATTTTTTCACTTAAGATAACTTTTTGAAAAGTTGAGATACTGCATCTAAATCATCTCGAGTCGAATTCTGCAAACGATTTTACGTTTTTTTGGTATAAGTAATTTGTGCGATCTTTCGAATCTCTCGCTTTATCTATTCAGCCACTCGTTTTTTTTCTCGTTCTTCGTACAACTTGGAGACCAACGTGCTTACATTATCTCACTGGTTTCTCACAGTCCTCTTGAGCTTTATTGCTTGCCGACTAGATTAACATGTTAAACGCAGTGCCGGTCGCTGGGAGCTGACGCGTTGAAGCATCGAATATCTGAACACGTGCGTGAATACTTTCGTGCGCTTCTCGCCGCGTGAGAGGAAAGTATAGAAAATCAGTTGCGTATCGATAGAGCTCCTTCATACGTTCGCACATTGCGTGCTACGAAAGGAAATACCACAGCCTTTTGGGCATTCAATCTTGTAAAGGACACGCCCTTTATCTCCGATGTTTACCTTCAAATTTTTTCATCTCATTCGCATTCATTCTCAGTTAGATATGTTCTCGTTATCGCTTTATGGTCCCATTACGTCCACATGGTCTCTCGAACTACACAAATTCTTGTTCACACATTGTTCGCTTCGTACATTGTCCCGTTCCTTTCTCAAAAGTGATCGAACCACGAGGCTTACACTTTGAGATTTTACGACGTGTGATTGCAAAGATTTGAAGAAAGACAAGTATATTTAGGATTTCTAAAATTTCTTATGCTGTAATTTGGTTACCAGCTCGTAAACAAAATCTTCATCCGCCGTACAAGTATGAAATAGCGATAATTCTGAAACATTTTCTATCATACGTAGCTATTGATGAGTAAATGCACGGAAACTCAATAACTAAATAGTTCATGATCAATGATATAACGAAGCTCTGTAAATCCTATGTGTTTGTTCTGAAGGAGCTTTAACACGACGTCATACTGATTTATTCGTACATGAAAACCTTTCAAAGCTTATTTTCATTTTGAAAAGAAAGCGATTACTTTGGAAGAGCTCCTGGAACGATTTTCTGTACAAAAGAAAGTAATCGAAGAAAATTCGCATGTGTCTCACAGAGTCGTGAACAAAGTATGTACAGAGACATATGAAAGGAGAAATGAGACGAGAAGTTGAGTCAGAACGCATGAGAGAACCGAGCGTGTCTTCGGATTACTCTGGGGATTTTGCGATACATAGCAAACGGACAGATATATGTACTGCACAGTAAAGGAGAAAGGGAGGGAAAGAGACAGAGAGAAAGCGATGGAGAAAAATAAATAAATAGCAACAGGGAGAATTCAGCGCAGTGCTTATACACATGAGCAGTGCACCGAGTTGATGCATCATACGGTTGCTTCTTGAAGGATGGCAGGCACATCAGGATCCTATCATAGATAATAAATAATTCATGTTCGCGTGTATATAACCCAACGACTCTTCATATGTCTTTCGATCTCTTTGGCCTTCCACTCGGTTCATACCGTCACTATAGTATCACTGCCAATGTTTGTCCATCCGTTGCGAACCTCAACTACTGGGCAGGTCTCTCTCTCCCTCTCTCTCTCTCTCTCTCCTCTCTCTTTTTTTCTTTTACTATCCTTTTCTTTTTTTCTTTCAATTTCTTTCTTTGCTCTCATTCTTCTTCCGTGTCTTGTCCTTTTTTTCTTTCACTTCAACCTCGCTTTTCTATCATCTCATTGAACTTTATGCACTCGCACGAATGCACTCGGATGGCTATCGCACACGGAGTCACTCTTTTTCTCCGCAAGATGTTTCACGAAACGTGTCTATTGAAAGAAAACAGCATCACTTCGATTTCATCGAAAGCTGTTAATTCTCTCTTCGCGGAGGACGTCTTTTATTCACGTATTCTGAATAAAATCATTTGAAACTTTGTATTTTTATATAAATAATAAACATTGCATGCAATGTTCATGCTATGTTTTTTTTTCTTTCGGTCGGTGGAAATTGGTTTTAATTACTCATTGTGTAACTCGATTGAGTTTTTCTCGATGTAGAAGAGCATTGTTATCATTGAAAACACTTTGTTTGCTGCAAATAGATACAGAAAAAGTATATTTTCCATGAAATTCTTGTTCGATATGCAGGTACATACAGACCTACAGAAAAATACGTTGCTTGCAAACGTTTCGAGTGCGTGTATGAATGTGCGTCTACAATAATTAATCGGATTGAATAAATTTAGTTTCATTTTTTCAATATTCGAAAGGTATTTATTCACTGAACACAAATATCCGAATGAGATTAAATTGATATTGGCGAAAATGTACGGAAGTAGAGAGCTGTAGGTTTTTTTTGGAGCTTTTATTTGATCACGTTTTTTATTATGGAGTTTCATGCAAAAATTGGAATCACTCGTCGTAATGTGTGCTCGATTGTTTGCTATATGTCCTATATAAAGCGCCAACGGAAGGACGTCTACGTAACCGTAGTATTTTGTCACCGTCCCGGTGGTTGGGAGCTTGTAACCATTGTTTACTCCGCTAAGTGATTGACTTTCCGGTCCTACAACCGTTTGTCATGAAAGTTCGAAAAAGCATCTCAAATTCCATGCAAACATGAGTTTACCCTTTACTTTTGTCAACTATTAGATTTCGAGGGTAGTGGACACACCTTTGCCAGATATTTTCGTACTACAAATGTATTAACAACGATTTTTCTGCCACTCGCGAGCACCGAAAAGTCATCAAAGTTATAAATACTTGAATTCGGAGAAACTAAATTTTATTTTGATTTTCAATTTTCTCATCTCTCTCCACTAATAGTTGACGTGTTTATGGATATATCGCCGACATGGTATATAACTTAGGTATACAATGGTTTCTGACCCCAGGCAATGCTTTTTAGGATTTCTAGTAACAAAGCGCTACATTATTTCACTCGTTCTCTTCATTATTCATGCTCACTTTTATCAGTTTTGTTTCCACTCTCCTGTCCTCATTTATATATTTCTGTAGATAACCCTCTGAGATATAACCTATAGGTATACAAGCGTTGAAAAGTTCAAGAGCATTTGACGATGGTTATGGATAACCACGATAAGGGCCCTTCGCCCAAACATTTATCTCGATGTATCGCTACACAGCTTCGGACCCTTCTCGAGGTTCTTTTATCTCGCGGTTTCATCAATTAGCAACATCAAAAGACAATTAACTCGTTCGATTAAATTCTCATTTTTACTACGAAGTGTCCCTTCGCAAAACGAATGTTGAAATCAAAATTGGAAATCTTTCCGGACGATCAGCAAATTTCTTAACGACCGTTCAGTTTGCCATTCGACTTGACGTTCAGTTATTCGCCTTTGTGGGCATTGCAGAACGAAGGGCGTCGGTGGTAAAGAAATAAAAAATAAAATAATAATGCTTCGCCCGTACGTAGTGGGGCTAACGATGCGTTTATACCAGAGTGATTTATGCGACACACGTGCATTCTATATAGTGTATAGAAACTCTCTCGTTCATCCATGCGTACACGCGGTGAAGACCAGCGACTACGATGAACGAGCAACGACTATTACGAGAGAGCAAGAGAGAAAATTAAGTGAGCAATGCTCGTATGTGCGATAGCGCAATAGCCAAGCAAAGCGTTATCGGGTTGTATAACGCCATTGTAACGAAGCCATGTGTTAATACGAAGATAAAGCAATGCAAGCTCGCTCGTGACATCATTCGCATGTCTTTCTACAAATGATTTTCATTTTCTTTCAATTACGTTTCATTCGATTAAACAATTAATTAGAATACGGTCTATACAATTCAAATTAAAATCGTGTTGTCAAAAGTTATTTTTTCAATTATTTCACCGTTCATTTTCAATGCCAACTGAATTGCGCTGGATTGGAGGTAAATAATGTATGTTTGAAATTCAGTTTTGAATCGGATAAACCCTTTTAAATGTGATCGCCACCGCGGCTTTGAGTACTCTAACGTTAATTTGTTATCATTAATTCCGTTAGGTGACCTTTTTTCTAATTGACATGTACTCCATTACTCAAAATAGATTCGTGACGTTTGAAATCCTATGAAGATATGGTCGGACTGCGTATGAATATAGAGACCGTGTAGATGATCTGCACCAGGTACGTTTCTCGTATCTTGACTAATTAGACTGGCACTGTCGGGCAGAACCTTTGGGACGAGCGCTCTCAGTCATGAATTAATTATCCTCTCTCTTGTCACAGTAGCGCCATATACTGGCCACTCCAGGCCGATGATACGTCTGCCACGTCTGTTTAAACACTTTCAACGATATTTCCCCAGATAAAACGGTCGTCTAACACTTCAGCTCTGCAGGTATGCATGGCCTACTTTGTGCCAACAAAAGCTCAAAAGTAGAGAGACCATGTCAAACGGAACGAAATTATATTTAACTGGAAGATTCTCGTTGTCATCATTTCCAAACGTTTACTGACTAAGAACTTAAGAAAGGAAGAATGGCATTGGAGATTTTATTGTCGGATTGAAACGAAAAATCTTTTTATTTTTCATTCATCTATTTCGTAATATTTTAACTGAAAAAACTTTGATCGCAGCCATACAGTCTGTAGTTTCTTGAATTTGAGCAACAAAAAAAAAGTTTCAAACTTTCGTAAGTTTGAATTTAGAAAAAGGCAATCACGAGAAAAAGGAAAATTAGTTTAGTTGCATTCGAACTTTCTGTCATGGAGAAGAAATTAGTGTTTTATGGACACAATTTATTGGATCAAATCTTCGAGAACAAAGGTCACACGATACAATCAATTTTGCTCGAATGCCTCACATGTATTCCTACGATAAGTCCTTGCACACTATAGGGCGTAGCTCAAAATCCTTTAGACGTAAAAACCTATGAGTTCGGGACGTTTCAATTGCAAGTGGTGGAAGTTTTCTCATTGCATGCCCACTCGTACCAATCGAACTGTCAGATAAATACTTCGGAGAGTCGAAGCGTAGAAAAAGAACTGGACCAAGAGAAGCAAACATGCTCTCTTAAGGCCCATTGCGAGAGGCATCTCGCAGCTCCTGGGAACTTCTTGCCGATAGTTATAAATATTTAGAAGGCTCCGACGAGACACGACTCTGAAGAGCAGCCCACTGCGGTTTCCTTATTTCACTCTCATTCTCTCTTTCTCTACGTCCGTTCTTCTCACTTACCCTACCCTTTTGCTACTGTAGTGTCCTGCTTGCCCGACTGCCTTCGATCCCTCTTAAAGTCTCGCTCGCTCCAATCGAATCCAATTTCGAGAACTCTTCCAAGAGCTGCTCCTAAATTTGCCCGTCTGTCAGACTATTTTATACACGTGACAGTGTAGCGTTTCGATCTATATACAGAGTGATCCAGAATTCAATCTCAGAAACAAAAAATTCTAAAGAGTATTTTCCACATTTTTTTTTTCTGGAAATTTTACGGCCGTAATTTTATTGACCTGCTGCTCGTTATTTATAAATACAGAAAAAAAGATTGAAACAAATTGGAAGCTGATTTGAATTTTAAACCAAACAAACTCTATTCCCGCTCGTTTTCTTTCGGAGAAAAAGAAACTTCTATCCAAAAAAATAACACTGTGAAATACAATTTATTTTTGTGCAATACTTTTTTTTTGTTGTATTTACATTTTGGCTACTTGTGGAGAGATCTAGACGATCGAAAGCTTGAAAGATGGTGGGCAGCTGCAGAAACTCCTTGACGAGAATAAGTAAAGAACGAAAAAAAATAAATAAAAACGACGACACCGACGACAAATCCAAAAGTCAGAATTCCCGAAGGAATATCGAGACGAACCGACTAGTAGGATGGTCCAGAGTCCACAAATGCATTTGGATCTTTGCTCTGTATATTTCAGAGAAAACTAAGCGCTCTCGACATCTCCCGACAGATAGATCTCTCGCCGCCTCTCTTTCTCTCTCTTTTCACCTCTGCGATCGTCCTATAACGAGTCCCTATTTCTGTCACTGCGTCTCGCTATTTTTGGCCGAGGAAATAAAATAAAAGGAATACTCAAACGTAAAAAGAAACAGTAAGGAAGTAATCTAAACAGATAGATAAACCGCGAAGACGGAGAAGAGACAGACCGAGAGAAAGAGGGAGAGAGAGAGAAAGAGAGAATCAAAGACCAAAGCATGAGAAATGGCTCGAAGGAATGAGCGGACCACACAGGAGGCACTCCATAGGCGAGTCCTCGTTCTTGACGTTTTTACAATTCATAAAGTGCCTTTGTCGCCGAAAATCTGTGGGAACCCTCTGAGAAGGGCTGTGACACACGCATTGGTACTCCGCCAATTTCAGCAATGATACACTTTTTTGTCCTATAACTTATATTTCTACAACGTGGAACGAGTGGAATAAATGACATTCGCATCCATTCGCGTATTTCTTAGACTCGCAAGCCTATAGTGCAAGGGAAATATTTTGTAAACACATGGTTCCGTTCCTCTAAAAAATAACAAAACAAAAAAAAACGCAAAAACGTTTTTCCATTCGAACGAGACCATATTAATTCTCTTTTTACACAGTATCCCTTCGGTACTTGTATACTGCGTTACGTATGTGTGGGATAGAGAACCTTTACCAGTATATGTTAAAGCAATAAGAGAACGTTTCACTTTCTCTAACTATTTTTCTCTCTCGTTTACATTTACATTCAAGTGCTCCACTGGTTCCATCCTACCATCCCTAGTATCGAGGGTGGGACGCAAGTCTGGACTACCCTTTCAGCTTTTGTCGCTGTCCTTCCACCAAAAAGGTTTCATGTTCTGCTCGAAACCATCCGTCTCATCTTTAGCAGTCCGTCCTATCGTCCTCTTCCTCGTTCTCTGGTCATTCTCCGGGCTCGCCACTATATCAGAACGCTTTCCATTTCATGTTTCCTCTCTCTTCTTCTCTCACTCATTGTTTCAGTCTTTCGGCAGCAGCATCCCCTTATGTCTCTCGAGTCAACCACTTTTGTATCCTTCATTACACGTTCGCGAAACTACCAGCAACAAACTTCCACAAACGGTCCATGAGTTCCGACGATTTTAATTATTACGTCACGCCGTACACTCAACCATAGCAAAAGTGCTGGGCTCTGATGCTTTTCAGCTCTTTCGATTAACCTCAACTCACTGAACCTCAATGTCTTTGCCAATCGATTATTCCTGTTCATTTGTTCCTTTCACGAAATTGACGATCATATGCGTTTTTATGAGCTTTATTATTACAGACGTTGAGCGTTTATTAAGGGTCAAGAATTTCCGGAATGTTTCTCATGCTGAATCTCGGTAACTGCCTCATGTAAAAAAATAACTCTCATTTAGTTGAGACTTGAAAATGCTATAACTATATTCAACGGACTTATATTCCTTCAAGAGCCAATGCGTGTATAATTACGTGCTGCAGAAAATATTATCATAAATGCCGGCCATCGAATAGCTAGCCTCCTAAACCACGTAAAGGAAAGAGACTAACTCGAGTGAAATAAACTTTTGTTGGAATGTTTGGATCACCACTCGAGAATGCTCGACACATACAAGACGAAAGAGAAGCAGTGAGTGATAGAAAGAGCAAGGATATGAGGGAGAAAAGCCATCACGAGAGTTTTTACAGTTCCGAAAAATCCGAACCTGGAGACATAGCTATACGTACTGTACCCTCATCCTGGACACGCTCGGCTCATGTCCTTATACGTCATATGCTCTGCTCTGCTGTCTTCTCCAATCATATCTGCTAGCTCGTTGATTCTCTCAGCTAATAAGAATTCTGTTGTTTTCATTTATTGGAATTGTTCTGTATCCCCGATGAAGCAAAAAAGACTCGTGGTAGCAGGACAATCCAATTTATTATGTTTTTATTTTTTTTGATCTGATGAAAAAGCAGTAGGACTATAGAAAAAAAGAGATCTGCTTATACATACGGACCTAAGCAATCCAATATACAAAGTAACGTCGTAAATCGTCTTGAACATCCGATAAAGTACTTCACTTCTTACAAATCTCGTAGATATACGTTTTATTTTTTTCGCTGATGAATTCCGTGGGTAGAGAAAATCGTAAATATGACGGAACGTGCTGGGGACGATGAAAAATATTGTTTTAGGACATGGTTCTCATTTACTTTGGTCAGTGAACATACAACGAGAATGAACAGCCGGAAGTTTATTTTTTCCCCAAATATGAAGTAAGATCTGAGCAATATTTGTGAACAAGCAACCAACGCGGTTAATATAGAGGCAACGCAGTGGTGCTTGGTCGCGTCTTTCTCGTCCGGATGTCACTTACTGCTGTCAGCGAGTCGCGAAAGGAGCGAAGACAAGATTTCAGGGAGCATTTGGCTTCGGTCTCTCTATCCGTCCTCAACCGAAATTCTAAGAGCGGTGACTAAGACCGACGAAGATGAAAAGCTGAAGTAGGAGTAGAGATGGGAGGGCGAAGTTGATTTTCAGAGTGACCGTTACCTTCAACTTACCGACCACTTTACTCTCGGTCCGAAAGCTCTTCCCTTCACTCACTTGCTTCGTAGATATAGCCATTTATTTTTCTCTTCTTTCCTCCATCCCGTTAGACCAAACATGACGGCATGAATTTCCATAATGGCTGACGGCTTCCTCCATCATCCCTTTGCACGTAATCTTCTTTTGCTTCTTCCTTTCGTTCCGAGCACCTCGTCCATTGAAAATTTGCCAACTTTTCTTGATGCCTGAAAAACTCGTCAGACCGTAAAAACCGCTAAGAAACACGTGTTTTTTAAACTTCACTATTTCTCGAGATTGACTGTTTTGCTTTATTTACCAACGAGGAGGCTAGCAAATGAAAATGGATTTTAATATTTCGGGTATGAGCTTCTTTAATGTTTAATTCTCATTTTCCTTCATTGGGCTTTTGAATATATGGAACGGAAACACGAAGACGAGGGAGGGAGGAAGTACAACGATAGAGATACGAGAGCAAGCTGTGGGTGCATGATACCTACTGGCGTTTATATCTTTTTATAGATGTTGGACGCATGTGATCCGCAAAATAGCGAGTGATATTTCGAATTATTATCAATAGAGCTAAAGCAAGGTGGCGTTGGTGTTGCACACGTATTCCCGGTTCAACCGTGAATTGTGTATATTTGTTTATACAAGCCATGCAGGAAGAAAAGCCAAGCTATGAGCTGCCCGTTAACGCGCCTTATCAGCTTGCATGCCTTGTGTAATTTACAACATTGAGCTCTGGCTGGAGAGAACATTATAAGAAGAAAAGAGGCAGAAAGCGAGGAAAGGAGAAAAGGTACTACGTGGGAACTTGTGTCCATGCATGAACGCTATATATTTATATACGTATACGATGAACACAACAAACAAGGAGTACATAAACGAACGAGAAATTATTGCGAACCAATGCACTCGAAGATTCTGCCATGCAGCATCTCGTGCAGCTCAACGAAACGTTTGTAATTTCACAACAGACCCTCGGGACCAGGTTGGACTAATTCATGGCATTAGTACGAACCGCCTATAAATAATACACATTAAATAAAAGCATGTAAGGCGTCAGGGCAATGAACGAAGAGAAAAATATACTCATCTGGAATACGCATGTCTCTTACGACAGAAGTGTGAGAATAGCTCCTTTTTCTCATTGTTATAATTCTTATTATTTACCGAGACAAGTAAAACGTCTGGCCCGTGGCTACATCTTGATAAGGCAATTCGAATGTTCTACCGTTCGACGCATAACGGTCAGGAATATCTACCTTTTTATGTAGTTCTTTTTAACAATTTCACTAGAATGCGATTCACTTGATTTTGTGAATAGAGTGTTTGGAAATTTTCGGATGCAAAAAACCAGGAAATTTTTCTTCTACCTACGTACGACGTTTGTATTTTTCTAAAAAGTATCGAAATAAAGCTCTATTATTTTGTCAAGGATGACATTTATTGGAACTCCGTGGATAATTGCGCCATTCGATAGACAGAGGAATGGATATTGATCGATCGATTGACTCGTAAAGATGCACAAATTGAGCAATATTGTCGAATCTGCGGAGACAGATAGAGAAGCTGGAAGAAAGAAAGGGAGGCGTTAGAAGTGAGCGAATGAAAGGACAGATAGTAACGCCCGTTGAATCAGAGACTGGGAAGGACAGAATTCATGAGGCACTGGAACGGTTGCTCGTAATGTAACTTAACGTGTTACTGAGGGTGTAAACAATGCCATGGTCGCTTACACTATGGAACGGTGGTGCGGGAACGAGACGTATAACGCAACATCGCACCGGTGGTTTGCATCGTACGTAACGAGCAGGTATACGATAATCATTGGTGGTGTGTGGTGTATTCCCTCGATGTGGGGTTGGTGGAGCATTGCCGGTTGCTGTGCGGGAAATTAACTATGAAACTGTAGGAAACCCGATTTCTATGGCTATCACGAGCCGGAATTACGGCACTCGGTACGCGCTCGACGATTCTCGTGCGCAGACCACCTATTCCTATTACCTATCTCATCGGGTAGTCGGTTATAAACAATGTCGATGTGGAAAGGGCCTGTGCAAGAGGAACCGGAGGATAAGCTGCAAGATATTCGGTACACGTTACCCGTGTTCCAACGGATCAAACGATCAGATATAGAGGGAGAGGCTGCGAATTTGTATTATACATTGTAACACCGTGTAACCCTGCCCTATACATTCCTCGTGGTGTAGAATCCCCGAGGAAGTATTAAACCTGCACAATTTATATAACTAATTATGAATTATACCGAACCTTCGATAACGTAACGATGGAGCTGTGTATGGCTCTAGCACGAACCTAAATTAGCACTCTATCTTTCTCTTTATCCCTAGCACACACTAAATACTCATAGAATTTATTATCAATATTATAAATGATCCTATAAAATCTCTATAACCAACAACGATACCAAATTCGCTCGTTCCAAGCTTTTCCACAGGAAAGATAAAGCGAGAGCGAGAAAGAGTTGCAAACTAGGTATTGATTGTATCATAACCGCTTACTTATGCTTAAGCCATATGCATATCCACCTTTGGCGACTAAATAACTGCACGACGAGGGTATTTATCGCTGTATGACTGAAATTTATGCGTGCCATTCCCGTTCTACCGCCTCTCTTAGTCTTTCCCTCTACGGCAAACGAATTGCGATCCGATAAAAATATAACGCTCGACTGTAATTCATCCGGGTCGAGCGGATACTCCCATCGAGGAATATCGTCGACGTCGCCATCGTCGTCGTCGGCGGCTTCGTTGAAATAGTTACTCATGTACCTACCAACCTCTCCCTTACCGGAGAATGAATTGGGACGAGCACGAGTAGAAAAAAAACATTCTTGCCGCGTTCTCCAACGACTCTCAGGATATACCTACGCGTTCTGCGATGACCGCGATGTAACCGACAATACAGTAGGACTTTACTCGCAAGCGTGTATAGTAGTAGTAGATCTCGGCGAGCAACCGCGAGTAGACATGTATTTATGGCTTTTGCGAAAATAACGATCCTTGGACGTGCCGGACGCCAAAATTTATCGCTACGTAATGCGACCTAAATGATGCGCGAGTCATGAATCAAAATCAGGGTTCAGCGCGGTAAAGAGATTTATTAAAAAGCAAAGAAAAAAAAATTGAGAAAAAAAATGATCGTTTCTATAGCCTCGAAGAACTAGCAAAATTATCGTTATTAAACGTTACTGATCTTGATAAATATACTTAAGCAATATCGCTTAATATGGTATAATTTAAAACTCTACTCGCGCAATTTAGCTGTCCAATTTTTACTTTATTTCCCCCAAAGATTTTGAGTGAGATATGAGAGCATTTTTTTGAGCTTCATGGTCCAAGAGAACCCGTTCCAGGTTTTGCCCGCTAGGTTGTAACTTAACACTAATTCAAAATTGATATTGTCTATTTTTTTTATTGCTCTGAAATAACGAATTCCTTCATTCCCCAGTGATTCTTGGCAAAATTTATTGAATCCATATTCATGTAATACAAAACGCCCCTTTTTTTATTCCTCCTTTTTTGTTTATTGCGTTCCATTCTTTTTCACATCTCGTCCCCTTTTTCTCTCTCGTCTCCCTCACTGAAATCGATCGCAGAGTTGGCCGTCGCGATGGACAGGGAAAATACTATATGGATCGATCGTTGAACGAATTAAACCTCCCCTCTTTGTGTACCTGTACGCATTATATATAGTGAACTTGCACTATCCCAGTCTGTGCAGGTTGTAAACGCGAAAGAGATTGCTGGGATTTTGGTGCTCTCGCTGGGTCCGTTGGTTCAACGCCGGAGCTTAAGCCCCTCCCCCTCCCCTTTTACTCCATACTCTCGACTATTCGTACAAATAAATTTATGGACTCGAAAGTTTGAACATTTTTGTTCAGCTGATCCCCGAAACCGAAAGAGCGTGGATGAGAGAGAGAGAGAGAAAAAGAGAGAGAGAGAGAGAGAGAGAGGCACACACACAGCTTCGTCGTACTTTCGGTTAACTCGGCAGCGTGATAGTTTCGTGTATAATTCGTCGATATATGTGTACATGAGATTATCACTGAAAAATCCACCCTCTATTAAACAGGGAGAGGAGCTCAATAAAATTTGTTATTGAAAGCCAGCGAGAATTCAATTTATGCGATTTAAATCAACTGTGTCTACCGTCCGCTGTACATTGGATTATTATTCATTCGATCTGGCCAAACTTCACCGTATATATGCTTTGCTTCTCGTACTCCAATGTATATTCAATTATTTTTATCCACGAATACAGGATCGAAATTATATACCTCCGAAGGTATATGTTTTGCTTTGAGTACCACGTGCCTCTGAGCTTTCGTAAGGTCTCATTATCGATTCTCTGGAGCCCAAAATTGTTCTGTTGCTACAACCCCTGGACAAAATATATCTCATTCTTTCTTTCACTATACTCCGTCTTTGGTTCTGCTCCGTATATGGTTGAAGCGGAGAGCAGAGGGAATGGAAGATGAAGAACTGGGCAAGGGCAATCAGCAAGAATCGACGTTGCCTCAAGGCATTCGCTATATTTCATGGCTCCAATGATAATATCCGGTTGCTCCATGAAGTCCTTTTTATATTTATATATATATAAATCCATATACGTGTACGTGGGTTACAGACATTGGAACATGATCGCGTTACTCACATACAAGATTTCCATCTCTCTCCTTGCCACGGCAACCAAGCAGATGTTGTTCAATTCGTATATACACATTGATCTCTGGCTCCTTATCTCATATTTGTGGCTCTCGTGCTATACCCACGTTGCTTGAGTTTATAAAGCCCGTGAAAGAACTGGGCCGCGGGGCAACTGAGAAAACTGTTGCCCATCTGTCGATCATTCGTCCACTTTGAGAACGAGCCAGAACCAAGGGGCATAAGAGAGCCACGAGAAGGAGGGATTGAGAAAAAAATCTGCGAATGTAAAAGCAACGAAAGGGCGGGATAAAAAAATACAAAATGTGTAGATAATTGTGAGCCCTCTAAATTTTCCAAGCCTGAAGCGTCGATCGTAGTAACATTGAGAGAAATTATTCCATTGCCGCCGGCCTTTTCGAACTCGGAGGAAAACATTTCGGCAGTCATCGACTTCGTGAATGCGGAAGAATGATAAAAAGCAAAGAAATTATCACCGCTACCCAACAAAAGTTAACACATAGAAATAATAATACGTTATTTTTCCATCAGTTGTAACATTTTTTGTTCTAATTGAAACGGAGATTCTCAATTCGGCCAAATTTGGCTGCTTGGTTATTTTTTCCATTGATTAGGATTACGATGGCGTTTTAGTGAATTTCAGTTTGGCATGTTCCAGTGAATATCGAAAGTGCAACTACCGCGCGATGACCCCGGCGCCCTATCAATTGCCTTTTATCGAGTTATAATATCAAACGACCATGAGAGGTGAGAGTTGGCGAGCTTTAGGGAGGTTTTCGAGCGTGTCACAAGAGCCACGCACACCTAATGACACGTGTAACCGCAGGTAATGCGAGTCACCGCGAGAGAGCCGCGCATACTGATTTCTGTCTCACTCTCTGCCCCTCTCGCTCTCTTTCTCTCTCTCTCTCTCTCCACTCCTCTACCCTACCATAGTGGCATAGCATGCACTATGCCCAGTTTACCGTATGGAAAAGAGGATATGACGCGAACCTGCTATATATTGTGGGCATATATAAATATAAGCTCACAAGGATAAGCTTACACATTCAATGATACAGGATACGGAGGTGCCATAAAGCTTCTACCGAATCCCATATACTCGTTCATGTACATATGCACTCTCTTCCAACCAATAATTCATTCGTAATTCAGTTATCTATAATAGAAGAGCCGCGGTGGTACACGTTGGATCGGTAATATTGTCAGTCTCGCCTATGGCCACCACACGTACATATTTCTCGTACAATTTACTCATGATTTAAGACAATGCAAAAAAGTTATTGTTTTGCATCATTAATATATAAACATATACATTATTTCATCGCATCTCAATACTTTGCATTCAAATCTGCCATCATGTTCTCCTCTATTTTTCGCAGTAAATATAATTGTTTGCTTAGAAATCAAATCGATGAAGCTGTCTCTTCCAGGTATCCGCGTATATTCGCTAACTTACCTTCCAATTCATGGATTTATCCAATAGAAAATTTCCAATCCTCTGGAGCCCCCTTATCCGATTTGTGGATTTATGGATGTTTTAATCTATGTTGAATGGATCAGCGAAAAAACAGATACTCGATACGATATATATATTTTTTTCTGTGTTTATGTCATCAAGCACTATTCACCGAACTTACAGCCTGTGGCGTGCCGATATAGAGATTCACTGAATGCACTCGAGTCATCGATTCACGTACATCTGGATATTTGGATAGACAGACGTATGCGTACATATCGATTCGATTTTTTTTTTCAACCTCCAGCGAGACGATCAATATGAGCCTGCGAAACGTATTCTCCAATTCCACTATGTGGGTAGCCATCGCGTTCTCGAAGAAAAAATATATTGATATACGTACCCGATATTTTTCATGAAAACTCTTTATTCACGTGCAGTTACTCAGACGTCGCCAGTGTAAACATTTTTTTGCAATATACGAGCAACTTTGCGGATGGACGAGGCTCGAAAAATCTCCAATCAATATGTTAATCCGCGCATGCATTTCCAAATTTGACTTTACAAAGCTCCGCTCAGAGCTTCGTACGTATTTTATATAATAAATATGTAAGTGATACGCATATACATATAGGAAACTACAAATCTACATCGATCGGATTATACAGTCGGGGGCTGATGGCGATAGATTCGTCACGCGAAGGCGAGGAAGAGAATCCCTTCAGGCCTTCCTGCCAGGATTTGGCCGAGGGACGTTAAACCACAAAAGAAAAGAGAAAAAAAAATACGAAAATAGCATATAATAATCGCAAAATAATCGATTCGACGGCCAAACGGGGCAGGGCAACGATTCCCATGTGCGTACGTATCCGTGTATACCTGTCCAGTGTATATAATCGTCGAACACGAAAGTATAAATAATTTATGTGAGTCAAAGCCAGCAGCTTGCAGAATACAGGCCTCCGATGTATGAATTTTTATGAACGATCACAAACCTTCTTTCGACGCATGAATCGTGTCTACACCGGCTTCTACGTTAACTCATATTTCACAAATGCGTGGCACACACCGATCGACGCCTCTGTAAAGATGCTGATCAAAATTGTGTACCTCTTTGAACCAATTCAAGGAAAATGAGATATTACACAAAAGCCATAATAATTCAATTAAGTTTTGCACGCCTTAATTACGGCAATTAGTTAATCTCGGAAAGTCTTCGTCATAACTCTCTTTTTTTTCATAACTTCCGAAATTGATCAAATTCTGTAATTTAATTACACAATTCCCAATTTTCTAAATGCAATATTCCAATTAAAAAGCTTGACGAAGAATCACTTAGAACTTTCTGTTGAATTTTCATTATTACGAACGGTATCGTAAAAATAATAAAAGGCTCACGAAATTGAATCGCCGTCAAGCTTTAACCAGACTCGTTAAAGTTCACCAATGTGGAAACGTGTTTGAGATTATGAAAAAGTAAGTGCGTGTATCCACCGTGTGTATATCTGAGGATCGTGAGCTTTGACCACAATCTATTTGCCCCCGGCGTGGATAGATAAATATCACCGGTTCCTCAATGAATCATAGCTCTTTTGTGATATCCTACATATATATATATATATATGTAAACAGACATTATGTATATATATCTAGTATCCATTTTACCGTATTACTACAAGCATAGGGTACATAAACTTAGCTCAGTCGAAATTTGCCGTGTGAGTCACGCATCTATACGACCAGATCGGACCAGAAAACCCGTCAGTCCAATTCCGATGGGACTTCGAGATAAGGAGTTACGTACTTTCTCAGGTTCACGAGGATAGTGCTCTTGGCGTTGGTGTTTCCACAGCCGATATGTGAGGGTATGCCAGACCCGAGGTCATGACCTGGAAGAGGCGAAAAAACGCTCATCGCTATACTTATTACTTGAGCCCATTATTGATTCCCATCAATTTGTCAGCCGAAAGCCACAGCTCGATGATTCCCTTTTGACGAGAGTAGCCACACGTATCTAAAGAAAATAGAGTCAGAGAAAAAAAACATAGAGTAATTGATCAAAGAGATAATATAAAAATTGCCGTAAAGATAAACGAACGCGATAAATGTAATTCATACTGATATTCATTCGTATCAATATAGTCATAGCTAAACATTTTTTATAGCCGACACGACACACAGTGTGGCGACAGAAAAATTGGATTTTCGTAACATGATATGTGGCACTCGAACTCGAAGGTATTTTCCGATGATATCGGATAGAGATGGGAAAAAGAGAGAGACACGAATACGAAAAGTTATGCGAGCTCTCTGGATCGTCCGATAATCGATCCGTGTGGTCCAGTACAGTCTAGCCTGAGGGGATGATACTCCAAGCGAGTATAGTTTGATTATCTCTTCGACGAGTCGCATCAAATTTACCGATGAAACTGAATTTGAAAATAAAAAAGTAGTGAAAAAATAGCAGTTCGAGAAGAGCTGGGTGAGATGGAACGTGTATCGACCGCCCACAATGAAAATTACGACGTGCGGTGGCGGTTTTCGGCAGACACGAATCCTGCCAGTCGCGAAAGGGGTGAATAAATTATTCCTTCGTTAACGATGGTCTTTTATATATGTATGCATAAAATTTACTCATACCTTTGAAGGTACAACCGGGATATACGTATTTGCTATAGAATCATGGCAATAGGAATGGTCTAAGCATCGTTATGTGCCATCCTAACCATGTACTACATCCATTTTATTTATATATCATCATTTATGTGCACTGCATTGAAATCTCGCCTCGATTAGCCGTCTTGATGTAAAAATCCCTTCGGATAAACATGGAATGTTGTATACACCCGTCGGTATTGCTTGTAACTTTGAAAAGACGGTATTCCAAACGAGCCCATTCCCATTTACGAAGCTCGCGATAATTAGCACATCGTTTACATGTTATAAAAATTCGTGGTCACCACTACACCCATATTCGCCCAGGCAATTAGACCTCTTCGCCTCTGTCTTTCTCGTTCTATCATGTGCCGTAAAATCATAAAGTACGAACTTTATGGAAACAAGAAGACCAAGTAAAATGAACAAAAATTGGGATAGTATGCATAGCGAATGATGCATACGCGAATAATTAATGCTAGGTGTGTTCAAGACCGTCAGATTGAAAAAAAAGCAGATAAAACTCGAAGGCGGAATGCTGAATCAAATATTTTCTCCGCTTTTGTATTCCCGTTTAGGCTCGACTTTTTTTATTGCATTTTTTTGATAGTTTATTCGCACGCCATCAATGAGAATATAAATTGTGCTAATGAGAATCTCCGGAACAAGACAGGAAAAGAGAGAGAATGAGAGAAGTCAATCAGGAAGAGCTTGGTTGAAACTCTCGAAAGTATGGGTGCAATAATTTTATATCTTGGGCAATACATAGCAGAAGTATATAAAGAAATTGCACATGGAAAGAGACAGAGAGGAAGGCTAAAGAAAATCCTGTGTTGCTCTCGAAGGGAAGAAGAGAAGGAACGTTAATTTCGCCACTGTGTTGTCTATCCTCGAGGCATGTTCTCTTAACGTCTTCTTCCTCCTCGGAGACGACAAGAGTACACTCCTCTCTTTATGCCTTCGTATTCGCGGATAGGCCCCTCTTAATTGCGTCAATTAATAGTCTTCTACCTCTTCCTCGTTCCTTCTTCTTCACTTACTTCCTTCCACTCGCTTTTACCCGTTCCAACAACGTCCCTATTATCATCCTTTCCCTCGGATGCGTTGTCTCGATTGCTATTTCACTCCACATCACACATCAATTTTATCACTCATCCAGTCAAATTTCGATCGATTTTCATATTTAACAACAGCAAAATTCGATCAGCGAGAGAATGTAAGTAACTTTAGTATATTTGGCATTTTTCTTTTGAAAGTTATGCTCAACTTATCTATCGATGACCTTTTAATATTTCTGCTCATAAAGTTTCTACCTCAAATGTATAGGATCTCGCGATTCTTCCCATCAAATGTATAGAACCACATACAAGGATTAAGTCAACGATACATATAGGCGAATCTTGTACATAAGAGTCGGTCACGTCTCAACGTTAAAGTCTTATTAATTAGCGACAGGGTTGGTCGGCGCGGTGGGTCGCAACAGTTACACGCGGCGCAAGCATCCGACGAGAGCGTGTGCCTTATATCTTTCTATTCCGATGCTCTTTTTGGTGCGCTCCTTTATGCACATGGCGCACCGCTCACTGCACTCCAATATCAAGACTTCCAGCTACGCGTATGGCTACTTGTTTATGTGTGTATCTATATATGTGTATAGGAATATACATATAAATACAGTTCAATATATATGTATATAGCTATATTGAGCAAATGTTCTGCCCGATGCCAATCGAGATATTTAATTAAGCTATCCATGCCTACTTACGAGAGATAGAGGTGATCTCTGCACGGAATTCTCAACGTCTTATACTCACGGACATTTTATACATGCAAACTCTCTCGCCGTGTCCATCGGTCTTTTGCGACTCGAACTTACACATGCACATACAACTCGTATGCACTTTTAGAGCTATAGCTGTTAGTTCTACTCCAGTAAGACGTTCTTTAAATGTTTATGTCCCGTCATGGATTTCCCACAATGATTTCGATTTTGCTCCGTCTATCATTTAATTTACTGTCCATTTCATGAATTCAGATTTTATAGAGCTGCATTTATATAATTATAAGCCGCGTGTAAAACGAGGCGTACGACTGATAGAGTCAGTGCAAATTTTGTTATTGATCGTTAATTTAATTCAACGCAATGAATATCGAGGAATGAGCAAAGAAAGAAATGTGACTCGATCGAATTTACGACCTGGTCCAAATTTGTAATAACTCGAGTTATAAATTTATGTATCTTATTGCAGGTGAATCTTTATTTCGTCTTTACTTCCTGTACAACATACTTTCTCGCTCGTGTCTTTGCCATATGTCGATCGTTTTAATTTTTTTTTCAAATTTTCTATCTACAATCCTTCGAATAATTACTCAAGCGGAACTGTGTGTTCCGCCGTTCTGAAATCGTTAAAATATTTAAGAGCCTATAGCTGCATCGGTATTTACGAGGAATAGCTTTGTGCATCGTGCGGTTACGGTCGTTCGATCGCTTTACTTTTGTGACTGAGAAAATAAATAATTCCTTTTCGCATATAAATCTCGCTTAATATGTGACTTCTCGCATTCCTCGCGCTCTATATATAGAATCGCAGAAATAAAACGCGAAATGAGGACTTTAATAAGATGGTACTGGAATATATTTGTGCACGTCCGCGTCTTGCTAAGTTTCTGAAACGATTAAGAGAACACACGAAACACACATGCACAGAGGAGACGAAAAGATAATAGATGAAAACATTCCACATCAGTATTTATAAATATATATCTATATGCTTATGAATATATCTTCTTTGTCAGTGTATCTATAGAATAAGCTCTTTTAGCCGCGGGATTCAAGCCGATGTAACGAGGGCAAAAATAATTATGCGCATCCCATACAGCATGCATGTGAACGCGCGCACTCTTGCTGATGACTGTGAATATCCCTTTCTCACTTTCCTCTCTCTCGCTCTCTCTCTCTCTCTCTCTCTCTCTGTCTTTCTGTCTAGGCTTTTTTCCCTCTCTTGCTCTTCATCAGACTATTTCCTCCTCCCGCGCTGCATCAAATCTCCCTCTGGCTCAATCTCGTCCTTATGCTATCCCTGTCACTGCGCTATCTCGGTTTTCTCTCATTAATTTCACTTCAGCTCCAAGCGAAGGAGCGAGAGACAAGAAAGTTTATATGATATTTTTTTTTTAATCTTCTCTCTCGTTGCGATGATGTCCACCGCGCGACACTGTCGTCCCATTATTATGCCGCTCCCAGACAGTCTCTACCCCGAAGCACGTTGCACATTTGCGGCTGCATTAGCCTTTAACTCTCTTTCGCGTCTTTATCTCTTGCCGTTAATCCTCCCGTGGAGCGACTATGAGAAAGAGAAAAAGAGAATCAGAATGAGCGATACACTACTGGCTCAATCGCGCAACCAAGCAGGCAAACTTCACGGTTCTCCGAAATAATTAAATTGATTATCGTCACGATATATGCACGTGGCCTGACACACACAAGTGCTTTTTTAATTTTATGTTATTAGTTTTTTTTTTCTTTCATTTGTATTTTATTGGCTTTAGCGATTCGAAGAGTAAATAGCCTTAACAATCAAAGGTTTTTTCATGCGAAAACCCGTAAATCGATCCCACATGAACGCACGCTTTATACATCGTGAAAACGAGTAGGACGAAAGTTGGGCGTGCGCGCGGGTATTTGAGATTTTGAAAAATAAAAGTGTTAAAAGAAAAAAATAATGTTGAGTTTTATAGTGGTGTGGAGCAGGGACGAGAAAGAGACAGACTCCCACGGATTACGTCTAGATCGCCCCTCGTAAACACCTCCCACACACGGGCAAACAGTCTGAAAAAGACGAACGTCGGATACGAAAAGGTGAGGTCTCCGAACTGCCCTAACCAAGTTAGGCGGCTCATGATCTTTCGCTCTTACACTCTTCGTAGCAGCGTCCAGACTGTAAATCTCGAGATTTTCTGACCGCGAGAATGATGTCTTGATGTGTCGCCGTACTTGACGTACGTGTTATAAGCGCCCTCGTGAGTGAAACCAGCCTGTGATTAACCCGTCCTGCGAGTCACATTCCTTTTCTTCTTCTTTGTGCACTGCGTATATAAACCGATCCGCGACAGACGTATCAATCTTTCTTTCCCGTTTACTGTCGAAGATACAATCGTATGTACCGCCATATTTAGCAACGAAGTTCGTAATAAACGATTAATTCGTTTTCTCAAAAAATCAACACGAGATATACCCTCCTATCGCTCCGTATCAAGGAGGCAGAGGTAAAAAAATCAAAGATGCGGAGGAAGAGACTTGGGTGAAAGAGGATAAATGTCTAAGAATATAAATAGCGATAGTACGAGTGCGAGGAGGGGGAAAAACCGAAAGGGAGAAGATAGCAGACTTTGATTTATTCGACATGGGTAACGAGTTCGATTATCTCGGACAGCCGGAGGACGTAAGTCGTTCAGAATACGAGACGTAAGCTGCATATAAACTTCTCTCTCTTCGTTCCTTCGCTATCTTTCGCTCGAATTGCCAGAAATATTAATATATAAAGAGTTATGAGAGGACAAATCTAACAATAACAACAATAACGACAACAAAAATGCTACACCCGTAATTTCTCACTGCCATGCAAAGATGACATGCACGCGCAAGTCGTCCATCCTTATAATATTTTCAGTGTTTGTACCAGTTTCCCGTGTACTTTGTACTTCAACTGTATACATACACTTAATGTGCAACGTGCCTACATCGGAATCTCAAACTGTAGCAGCTTCCATAACTTCCTGCTCGTATTACATATGAACCTGGACTTCCTTCGAGTTCTGCGTGTAGTGCAAGATCTTCTTACTTTACAAATACACGGCACTTGCATCCAATGGCAATGAAGAAGTTGATCATTCAGAATGAAGTTTAGGTTGCTCGAATGTTCTACACACAAGAGAGGACTTCGCAAGTGCTTCTTGTGTCAACTTATCGCTCTAATTGGCGTCATTGAAAGTTGAGTGAACAGAGTCGTCTTTAAAGGAATGTACCAAAGGGACTTGATAGAAAAATATTGAACTAGCTACATTTTCAAAATGCAACAAAATCGAATCTTTTTATATCCTCTTAAATGATAAAAGCTCCTGACCATTTCGCATATAACTTATTTTAGTGTTCAACTCAAAATTACTCTAAATTCATTTCAATTATGTTCTTACCTATGAATGTTTTTTATGTGGAAAAACAAAACTTTAGATACACGAAATACTCACGTACGCTGGCACCCTAAGCATGCAGGTACCTCTCGGAATAACTCTTTTTTGTGCTCGTCATTCTTTCAATTCTTCTACGAAAGTTTTTACACCTGAGTTATTCATATGTGCTGCCGTAAACCAATCGTCACGTACTACGTCGCTTTTTTACACTTGAATCACGGTGCGTTCTCCATCTGTACATTATGTCGACATGCGTGTCCCATATATTTGAAACTTTAACATTGGATATTCCGTTATCATTTTGATTTTTTCAACGTACCGCTAACCGGCATTGGACTAACGAACGTCGAAATTTGTACAATTTCTTATCAAATCGAAACGTGCCATGCTTAAGAACTAAAATATAGTCTTAGGTGAAGATTTTCAGTTTTTCTCTTGCATACAAATTTCACTGCGTAGCTGCACTAACTGTATAGAAAGTAGAGTACATGTAAAATCCATAAAAAATGTGACGGGGCCAATTCGAATAATGAGTTTCAAGATTTTATTCACACAAGAAAAGTGCTTTTTTTTTGAGGGCGTAATTCGGCCCTTTCCAGTCTTTAGTTGCTGACGTCGTCCCGACGAGCGGAACTATAAAATTCTTACTGTGGCTTCGGCGCGTGCGAAGAAATAAAAGTAAGAAGAAGAAAAAATGTATAAGTCGCTTATTCCTCTTTCTCCAGGAACGCGAGACTCTTTACTCCTTCATTTCATCCGGTCGTTTCCTCTTTCCCGTTGCAATTGCACCCCTCCAAAATTCAGTCGCTACCTTCCATAAGCATATTTTCTTTTCATTCTATTTCCCGTTGCTTTTGTGACTCTCGCCTTATTGGCGTCCATCAGCAGACATTGAACTTTCCATGTATTTGCCTCGAAAATGTATATTCATTCTGTACTCTGAAATCGTTTCGGAAAAATGCTACTCATCAGTTATTGGCACGTTTTCATCCTCCTCCATCGTGCTTTCAACATCGGCCAATATCTGATGAACGTCAAGGCCAACAACTACGTACGTATATCATTGTCGTTTACGTTGCGTCGGGAGCACGTTTTACGCGTAGCAATATGCCACTGTGGCGAGACGGTGAAAGTGCACAGAACTTCCGCCTGTACCATGAGCCCTCCCACATACTTTGCAGGGTTTATACTCGGCATCGGTCTCGTAAAGAAACACTATAATACACCCCTGCTTCTTACTCGAGGGATTCTACGACTCTCCGCGAATGTTTTCAAACGCATAAATATAAAAAGTACCCTCTATACACCGGATGGATATACAAATATTTGTATTTTATTCGCATGACAAATTTTTATAGATCAACGTACATCTTGCTTGTCTTTTATTCATGCTCATCCTGCATTATTCCATCGCCTATCGTCTTCTCATCCTCCATCCTTGACGCTGTAAATGCCGTGTTTTCCATGGCATAACTATACATGCATATTTTACCCTCAATATGCAATGACAGAGATATAAAAGAGTGATTTCATTACAGAAAATCTTGTAAAATTGAAGATACAAAATTGAAGATAAGGGGCATGAAATTGAACGCGGAGGAGAGACAGAGTGAGAGAGAGTGAGAGAGACAGAGAGAGAAAGAGTGAGAAAGAGCGGAAACGCTTAGGATTCCAGTAGAATTCCAGGACTTCGTATATAGTTTGTGGTTTGTACTGAGAACGAAAGCGTGCTCGGGCGAGCGTATACCATAATACCTTGGCTATGCTATATTATAACGGCGTAGAAACGTCTCCGTGGATTTAACCTGGAGAATTTACCGAGTGCGTAATCGCCAGCATTCTCGAGCACGGGGAAAGCTTTCGAAGCTTCGAGCTTTATGTCTCCTCCTTCTAACTCTGCTTTCTCTTGAAACTCCGATATCGAACGATTGTATAGATTCCTCGCATATTTCAATAACCCTGTAGGACACGAGCACCATCAGGATTGTTGGAATAGCTTAAGCCATGCGGCACCGCGCGAGACGTTCCTGGCGCTTTCCATCAGGAGTGGAGTAAACCCTTGTAACTTCTCATATACATTTATCATATACATAGGAATTACGATAAGGAGTAGGCGGGAAAGGGGCAGAGACAAGATGGCCACTTTTTATTAGAAACTTCAGTCTTTGGATGAATTTGTGGTGCGTAAATGGAGATATGAGTCTTGACCAGGCGCTTGGCAACTCTGGTATTCTCGAACAATAGTAATGAAGTTGTCAAGAGGCAAAGCATGGCTTTTCGATACTCATACTCATCGGTTTTTCTACAATTTAACTGCATTTTTTCACATTAATCACTATTTCTCTAGTTTTTATTAGAAAATCAAATTCCGACTGAGAATTTGAAAGATGTAGAATTTAAGTGTATGTACCGATGGGATTGTTGGGGCTGATGGTTCACAAAAAGAATAAATGTGCGGTCGGGGCCAACTATATATAAATTTTATTGTGAGGCTATGTTATTATCGCACAAAGATGAAGCGTTAATAAATATTGTTATTCCTCTTGGATAATTCAGCATATAAAAGAGAAGAAAGATAGAAAATTATCTCGGGATGTAGCAGCAGAGAAGAATTGTACCAGATGGCTGGTCGCATCACTTTGCTCGGCTAATCATTTTCTCATCAACGCTCGCTCGCATGCTTCCTCCTAGGTATATCCCTTTATATATGTATAAAAGCATCAACAACAGCCGCTTTCCGTAGCAACTCGTTGCGTTTCGCACGCAGGTTTACGCCTCCGCCGTTTTTAACGCTCTTTCCTTACTTTTCTCTCTCTTTCTCTTTCTCCATATATCCGCGATTTGCCTCATTCTTCTATTTTAATGCCTCTTCCACTTTTGCTGTATCCAATGCCCAGCATTTTTGCCCAGGCTCTTCATCTCTCTCCCTCTCGACAACTTATATTTATACACACTAATACTCGAACACGCACACTGCGTTCGCTAATGTCTTTATCACGAGTTTGCGAAAACGCGCGTCCCGCAACGTTGAACAGTGAACTACAATTTGTACGCTCTAATGACCCTCCAGGCTTGGGATTTCACACATCCAGATTGAACTATAGAGCTCCTCCCTGAACCCTTATCACACGCCTACCAACGATTCAGCATGTGCCCGCTAATTCTTATTTTTTGCCATATATAGATAGATCTATCCTGTAAAACCTTCCATCCCCTTTTTTTATTATGCATATATATTTTTTTCGATCCAGAAACATGAAAAATCGTTTTCTAACTCTCGTCTTACCCCACGCGAGCCTCTTATACTGATTTATGGAATAATTTTTAGCGCAAACTCTCTGTCCTTTGTTTCACATACTTTCGTACATTTCTTTCCTCCTCTTTTTTCACTACTCCTGTATTTTAAAACACATAGAGAAGTATTTGCCGCAGTTTCTCGTCATCCCAACAACCCCGGTTGAATGTAGACCAAAGTCATAACGAGAGCTTTTTATAATTTACTTTTTTTTACCAACTTTTAACTCCCTCTCTCTTTGTAGTTTTTATTTTAAAGCTTTTAACGAGTGTTTCCATTTTTATGTTTAATCTGACACCTTGGGAATAAACTGGTAGTGCTAACGGGCATTTTCAGTCTACGACTATCTCTATACACGTCCTAAAGTCCGTCCCGGGAATTCTTTTTCATAATGAACTCTGGCTTTGTTACGGATGAAAAAAAAAGACCAGTAAACTCTTTCGAAACGGTTATAACAATCGATCGGGTGAGATTAAACGACAAATCACCAAGCTACAAAGCGAGTTGGTAAATTTTTTGCAATGATGAAAAAAAAAGCGAAGAAAAAACAACATTCGGCACAACATATCCATTAGGTAACAGCGCTTGAAATGTGTGTGCGTGTGTGTGTGGGTTTTAAAGTATTTTTCGTAGTATGTAAATAATAAAGGTGCGAGGAAAATGGCCAGTGGCAGTAAAAGAGAAAAAATAATGGAATAATCGAAAATTCATGTATGCATATAGGTATTAATCCGCTGTTACGCCGTTAGGGTCTGACTGCATCAGACCGGATTTAGCCTTGTTGGTCTGATGGGCATTGTCTCTCGATCTGACGCCTCTCTGTTACCCTTTTTTTTAATTTACATTTTCCTTTTTTTCTGCCTCCGTATTTTACGTCAAATAAAAGTGATGTCGCTTCCTCAGTGAGCATGTAAATATACATATTTACTGTATATTTCTTGTATGAGTTACGTGAAATTTATATGTGGACACTCGTCGCCCTTTTTTTCAAAGAAAAGTGGCCATAAACGAATACGTACTTGCGTATATGTATAAAAAAAACTGCATACATTCATACGTAGGCCTTATAAAAACGTGAAAAGCAGAGCATGGATACATGAGGAAGCTTACATAGATATTCGTGCGTATGGGATTTAGTTGCACATAGCGTCCCTCGGGTAAGGGAATATACGCGAACGCGCCTGTTCAATGTTTTATGCATATATTCCCTGAATAAAATATGATTACAAAGTCCTTTTGATTCAACGGATGTGTAGAGCGGCGCAACGCTCAGGCTTTTCTATGAAGCAACCAGAGCAGAGAAATGCAGTTGGCTGTAAAGGGGTGGCTTGAGAATAACGTGAATCTAGCAGGCGTTGCCAGGACGAGTGAAACTCAGTAGAGCTTAAGGAGAATGAAAAACCAACGGGAAAACGAGAGTGCGAATAAATAATCAGGAAAAATAAAGGTGCCACGGTATTTGCGCGAACACTTCATAGTTATGCAATACGCACGAACAATCCCTTTACGCAGATCGTACAGACATTTTTTCTTCCTCCTAAATATGCAAGCACACGCAATCCGACTAACCAATGCACATCGTTAGAATAAAGCTCAACGCATCACCCTCTTCTTTCACTTTACCATAAACCAACCACACGCAATTCGTTTCGATCGTTAAGAAAAAAAACGCACACAACGGAAATTGCCGGTAAAACTTTTGCCGCGATGTTGATGTAAACGCGATTGTCTCCAAATTTCTATCGCTATTTCTGGGTTTCACTTTGGTCCGATTTAAAAATGGGACATCAACATAGTCAGCGTTTGAACTGCGAACTTTCCTCACAGTTGAAAAATCTTGCTCCCTACAACCTTCAGTGTCGGTTGTCTCGGATTTCTCAAAAATCTCATTGAACTTCAATGCCCTCTATAAAGTCGCTTATTCCATAAGCATATATAATTTCAGGCATAAAGAGCCTTCCATAATTGAAAGTGCCAAAACGCAATTGTCGGTGGATCAGTGATTCAAAGCATTGCGAAACGCTAAATGTTTCCTCGTTCGATGTGTCTGCCAAGTTTTGATTGAGCTAAAACGCAAACCGAAGGTGGAGCTAATCGGGGGAAAAAGAATATTCCGGTACATGTGCAGGGTTGCAGTACTAACTATATTTATAGAGTTATTCTGAACACATCGCATGAACTGCGAACATTAGGGCATCCCATGCGTGAAACGCCGTAAGGGATCGATCGATGTTTCCCAGCACGACGAAGCTAGCCTTCCACCCCGCTTTGAAATCCTCTCATATCGACCTGCCGTAAGTCTCAGAATCTTCGATGAACCGAGTTGCTAGCATCGGCAATAGAATTTTCCCCGTGGCGCCTACCATCAAAATGAGCCATAGAAACAATTTTTTAACCTCAATAGCAAATGTAATAAATTAATTCTATTTCAAATTCGGTTTTCACCAAAGAATGGAAACTTCATACAAATTCTGTTCAAAAAAATAAGACATTTCCAAGCAGTGTCTTCCTCCTCTTGATTTTACAATAGCAAAATTTAGGAATGCCATTTACGATCCAAATCTTCAAGCATTATGATAAAACTTGGATTCTTGTACGCTAAAAAAGGATCCACCAAATCCTTCATCCGTCACGTACACATCGATTGCTCATAACTCAAAGGCATTCTGTCATTCCCATAGATCACGATTGGATTTCTGGTTATTTTTATTGAACATTTTTTGGTCGATTGAAACAGCAACATCGATATGCCGAAGAATAATAGTCTTGATCGAAGAAATTCCTTTGCGTACGCCTTTTCTACATGCACGTAGTACTGTACGAGTGTATTGCGGACTATTATGCCGGCTCGTAGAAACCATTAAAGGGTCTCTGTCTCTATGTCATTGATCCCGGAATGAACGGACTGTATGCAACTATGCGACGTACGTAACAAATTGCTGAGGACGAGGAAATCTAACTGGGCCACGGATATTCTTGATAGTCTTATCGCGAACATGTCCATCAGCCTTGATTTCACATTGACGGATATATCCGATTTTGCCCGCCTGTAACTCTGATCTTTGACATTTTAAATCCTGAATCTGAGTGAAATTCTATAAAACCGATAATCTATGAATTATGACGAAAATTTAATGAAGCACAATTTTTATCTGATTCGCAGCTCAACTTAGAGCACCAAGAATAACGGAGCACCCGTCGGACATAATAGCGGCGAAGAACGAGCCTGTAACGTTGAATTGCAAAGCGGAGGGTAAGCCTGAGCCAACGATAGAGTGGTACAAAGATGGCGAGCCGGTTCAAACCTCACCGGGTGACGCTAAATCGCATCGAGTACTATTGCCCACTGGTTCACTTTTCTTTCTGAGAGTAATGCACGGCAAGAAGGAACATGACGGCGGAGTTTACTGGTGTGTAGCGAAGAATCAAGCGGGTAGTGTCAGCAGCAGAAACGCCACCCTCACCGTAGCAGGTAAGAGATACACTGGTCATCATAATAAATCATTGATTCAACGTATACATCTGTATTTAAAGAGCTATATACGATGCGCAGCATCGACTGAAGAGGAAAACAAATTGCTTTACGTTGTCGGAAGTATCGTCATGTTCACGGCGTAGAACCAATGATGGTCTCGTAGACTATTTGGCTGAAAGTTCGAGGGAATTGAAGTCCAGAGTTTCACGATATGAATATATCTGTGTATATAGTTATTCAAGTGTATATAAGTATATTCTTGTATGCAGCGGTCATTCGAAGTCGAGGAGAAGAGAGATACGGATGCGAATCGATTATGCATGCCCGCGAGTCGTGAACCCGATAAATCATTGAAATTCGAAATGCCGTAGCGTCCGTAAACTCGCGGGCATAGTTCGTTCTCGCTCTTTTCTCGCTGGTTCGATTTACCAGGGCGCGCACATCGTTGCATTGCCAGCATATCGAATTCATTTGAATATATATATATTCGTCGGTTATATATATGTGTGTATCAATTGATACAATGTGCGAGAAGCTTTTGGTGTATATTATGCGCTGAATATTAATGTATTGGGTGCATGTATACGGAGGGTTGATGCGCTCGCCGTATCAACGCGCTGTTTTCATCTACTCGATCGATGTGTACGGTTGGTTTCGAGACCTACGATTACGATCCTTTCTCGACGTGGTGTGAGACTGCGATATGAGATATATGATGCGATATCAGCACAGTCGCGAGTTGCACTCCGGAGGTCCAGCATCGAGTGCGAAAGAGAGAGAGAGAGAAAGGAAGGGACGGAGAGTGTATAAGAGAGGTCAAGACCCAACAGTGATCGTGCAACCTCGGGCTCCGTCCACCCATCTCCTTACCCGTTCACTACTATCGAGGCAGTTAACTGCGAGAATTGATCGCGTTTATTGCACCAGGGTTATGGTTCATATACTTGCCGATTAAGAAATCATCGATCCTCTTGCGTAACGATCTCACGTACTACCTTTAACTACCGGCCATATGTAGAGCATATTTCACTAGATTTATGGCACTTGGTAGCAACGAGTTTACGCATCATCTCAATAGAAACAAGAAGGATATAGCTTATTTCTCTTTATACGCCCCCATTATATATCTATGGGAGTTTGCATAGTTACGTTGCAGAAATAAAATTTATTTTTTCATTCCCATATAGATGTAGATAATGTTATTGTTAAGAAATGCACAAATTTTGCCGCGGTTCGGAATATTTCTAACGATCATCTGATCCACATCTTTTTTACAATCAAACTCCTCGAGTCTTGTCATTATTTAATTGAGAACTCCATACCATTTTGGATAGCAAGGTCCGATGTGAACTCTCGTACGATTAAGTGATAAAATATTCAACAGTTGATCGGTGGAAAATGATATTGGATCTTATTAGTGTGTAACGTTGGGGTTGTAAACTATTCACTCAATCTAGACAAGTCATGAAGATATGAAATTCGTTATATGTATAATTATTGGACAACGCGAGAGTACGCGGTTTGCATGAATCTCAGGATACGGTTTGTTCGATAGATATGGAATTCATGTATGTAATTAACTATGTAAAAGTGTACATAATCGTTGTGCTAGACAGGACGAAACGGCGTATGGGAGGATAATAAATAATCGAAATCTCGTTGAGCCGTTTCGCGTTATATTCCCGTGTGTGCGCCACGGAAGCGTTCGGGCTATCGCCCGAATTGCATAATTCCCACGTAAAAGCTCGCGAGTGCAATTAGCATTAATTACGATACCGCTTGGGCTGTCGTTGTGGACAAGAGTGAGAAAGAGGAAGGGAGAAGGGAGCCTTGTGCTTGTTTACAATTTTGCGCGATATCTGCGGCGTGCTGGCATATAATTTCGCGGAACACGTTACAGGCGCGCGCGCGGGGCTTGCTATCTTATCCCCGCAGTTTTCTCGCGCCAAGCCAACCTCGGTGTATGTATATAGATATTTATATAATGCCTTAGCTCCGTAGTGCCGACACGTATACGCACCACGAACGAGCCCTCTTGCGTGGCTTTAGGGCGCACACAAACATGCACATCGTGATGTTCGTGTAAGCCCTTGCAACGTTTTACTCTCGCGTTTCTTACTTTTTTCCTCTTTTTTACGTTTTTTTTTCATCCATTCGCCTGCCCCCTTGATGCAACTCTCTTGCACAACGAGATAAAAATTCTCGTTATACCAGAACCATTCGTGTTTACCTGAAGAATAAAAATAAACGGACTTAGGTTATATATAAACAGAAAAGGTTGAGTAGAATCACAACAGTTTCTTGCATATGCTAATCTCTCGCATATTAATGAACAATGAACAAAATCGTAAATTATTTGATGACAAACTTTGATTATCTGTCTTCGAAATGCTTCACAGCTCAACACCGTCGAAGCGTTAACCGGTTCAAAAGCCCTAACTCTTAAACTCTGGAATAATTGTGATAATTTTTAAATAAATAACGAGACTAAAGCTTTCGCCTGTATAAATTTCTAGCAGTTTTAACCTGCCTCTAGTCTAACAATTGGATTCAAGAGACGGAAAGAAGTGCATACGAATAAGCGCCATTTCTATTCCACAATGGTACGAAAAGAAGAAAAAAAGTGCTTCATTTACGAAGATATGCGCAAAAATGGATGGGTAATAAAAAATATGAGTGCAGCACTTGGAATTATTGCGATAAATACTGGCTGCTCTTGCATTTAAACTCATAACCTCGCGGCTGGGTCAGAGAGAAAGAGAGCGAGGCAGCTCCGAGGCTAATATGCGGAGGAAGTGGCAGTGAGATAAAACGTTTGGAACGATCTGGCGCAAGAACGACGTTGGAACACATTGAAAGCAGACCATATATTCAAATATTCTCCGCTCTTCCGGATAAATTGCTCTTCTTTTTTCACCCTCATGATCGCAACTACGTTGACGTGCGACCAGAACTATATATCTTCGACCCAGTTTCCATAGTCAAAGAAGGCTTTAGTCGGATATCAATGGTTCATGCAACGATGAAAATTCAGTTTCTAGAGTGCTTAGTCATCTATATATACACATATATATGTATATTTATGACAGTTGCCGTTCTTTAAAACGTCCTGAGGATTATCATCGCTCCACATAGCCAGCAGTCTCAATTCATAGTCCTCGTATATGTATCTAGACAATATAGTATATGAACTTTTCAGGACGATTTAACATTTGCCGTCGTTCATTCCTGCTTTTTGATACGCAAAAAGGTGTCAACGCTTGTACACATTTTTTTTCTTTTCCACAAACTTATTTGCTTCCCGATGGCAGTGTGAAAATATGAGTTGTCTTCTCTCTGGGTTTATTGCTTTCCCGACAATATGAAAAGAAGAAGAAAAAAAACTGGAAACATGCAAATGGCTACTTATTGAATATTGACTTTATCGTAAAAGACTTATTCACTCACTCGGAACTAATGAGGGAGTAACGTAAAAGTACCAACTTGTCTTATTACTTTTTTAAAGAGAAATCAATGAAAAAGGTGAGGCTTTCATATGCCATGTTAAAACCGAATCTCAAACACGGTCGAAATGATATTGAAAATATTTCCTAGCTAACAGTGGCGCTTTTCTGCGAAGAGGTCAAAGAAGCCAAGACAAATTCATAGAAATATAGAGGCGAATTTGCAGCCCCAGTGCTTGCTCTAAAAAATCAAATGAAAGAAGGTAGCGTATATTTCATGATACCGGATCGTATGTAGAACAATTATTTTCCGGGTAAATGCATCTATGGGTTTTGCCTGTGGTTGTATAGTACAGTATGGAAAAGAGCGATGAATCGACAGTTGAACGAAAGGGTAGTATGCGGCGTGGTCGTGTATCAGTGGCGCGCGAGCGATTCCTAGAGGGACGCACCCGTTCGGCAATACGTTCTCGGCAATGGCTGCGGTAAATATGCCAATAGCACGAATGGAGACGCGCACGCGGTATCGGTACCGACGCCTTGCCCAGGAAAACGAGAGATAGGAGAGCAGATTCCAAACACCACAAGGGAGAAAGAGAGAGAAAGAGGGAAGTATACCAGGCGAAATAATTCTGATTTATGTGAAGTGGTGAGAACTCAGCTGGTCTCTCGTTGCGAATACATACATGCAGAACAAGGACCACAGGTTTATATGCAGGCGTGTCTAAAAATATATCGGTACAAAGCCGCGAATGCACAATTCCACCTCTTGTCGAATTGAAAACGCGATCAATATTCTTGGGACGGTCACCAATACTGCTCCATATCGATCGTTCCACACGCATGGAAGTTGACATTTTTCATTTACATATTCTCATTACTTTTTTTTTTTTTCGTATACAAATTTTCGCTAGCTTGTATGATCTAGATAGCTATTCATTTCTATAATGGTTCTTGCTCCGTTGATCTCTACTACCCTTTCGCGAAATCCGGATTCGGTGAGTGAGTAAGTGCGTGCTCGGCGTTTTACTACAACCCTACTCTACTTCGCTGGTGCTGCCGTAAGCTGTACTACACACCGGAGAAACCGGAATTCCGCAATCCTGATGAGTCAGCATAGAGATACCCACACATACATAGGCAACAGATAGGACGCCGATCTCTTCTCTTGCTGATGTAGTGATGCTCAAGTCTCATATAAAATACGGCTACTACTACCAAGAGGTAAAACCGGACGTGAACGCAGCAAGGAAAGGGCGAATGTAATGAAAGAAAATGGACAGTGAACAGCGAGAAAAAGGGCTTACCTCAGGACTCTTCTTCAAATCGCTTATGCTGTAGAACGAGTGAAAAAACCTGTGTTTGAAGGTTCCTCCGAGGGATAGTATGGATTTTAGCATGACATTAATGGCTAACACTTTGAAACGGCCGATAAAGGACTTAACTGGATGTTGAAACAAGAATGATCTATATCGAACGACGAATCCGTATGATTATTTGATTATAAAGTCGGCTTTTGACTTCACGTAATCTTTACAACGATAACTGATGTAACCATCCGTGCTTAAAATGAGGACTTATAACATTTCGACAAAATGACGATCCAAAATACTGCATGGCATACTGTAGACAATGATTCTGTTGTGGAAAGGGTGGCAGAGCAGGTTGTGGTTTAGTGATACAGTAGAACATTTCCTGTGTAACAGAGCAGTTGTTGAAGCGCCGAGGTAACCCTTTCAGCCTTTCTCCTGGAACCTTGTTGTACATATATGTAGAAACAGGGGATTGGGATGCAGCAGCCCTGCCCTGTTGTCTCCATGATTCGCGGGTGCATACATGCAAAACTGCCGCGTGCGGGTACCGTCGCGCCGCAAGCATTATAATGCGTACAGCTCGCTGCTTTAATGGGGACGTATGTAGAGTAGCCCAGGATGCTATTGTCCCTTGGCGTAAAAGTTCCCCCTTGACTCACCTGACCAGGCGTTCACTATATACACCGCTTGCAGAGCGTATCACCATGCTGTACCACGCGTTTTCGCATACACATCCCTTGGTGTATAGAGAGACCGAGGGACACATACATTGGTGGACGGAAGGCCAGGAGAAAGAGGGCAAAGGGAGAAGAGGCGCGGACGCGTTGTACCAACGGGCGCCAACCCATTGTTTCCAGATCGGACCTCCCGCAAGATCTAACGAGCCAGCTATACTGCACCGTCCATACTATACCTTGTCGGCGCCCCTCCGTTATATTTTGCACACAATTTTTTCATTTTTTCATTTTATTTTTATTTTTTACTTTCCTCCTCATCCCGTAGTTGTGCCTTTAACATGAGCGCCCACCTCGTCGTTTTCATGTCGTTGCATGTGTCCTGTTCACCATGGGGAATCATTCTTCGTTCCTTTCCTCGTGTTCACATTTAATGACACGTTTCTAAATGTCCTCATAAAATATTCTCACTCGTCATCCAGCAATACTATGGTTGATAGACACGTATATATATATAGAGATAAATACAAGGATGATAAGATATACCTCGTCAGGAAACCGCGACTGACTTGAATGCGGATTAGCAGATTATACGACAACAGCTGGTGAATCGAAACGAGAGACCCGAGCAGATACCGAGGAATATTAAATTTGCATTCGCCATGAGGTCATGATAAAAATTGTTACAATCATTACCGCCGGCGAAACACGGGAGTGTGAGAGAGTCTGTGGGAATATGATTTTGCATCGAGACACGATTATTTTGCCGCACGTGCCCGCGGGCGATGAAGACTCTCTTTTAAGACCTCACCGGCATCACGGCCAAAGTCGTGGGTAACGTCTGCCTCAGAGAGAGCTTACATATATATGTATATATACGTTCTATGTATATATATATATATAAATACATACACATACAGACGTATTACGTACATAGCATATACTTCACGAACTGCAGATATCGCGTGTCTCGCGAGACAAGTGCCGGGCATAATACTCGAATTATACGCCCCGGTGTAAGTCGCTCGTCTTAAGCGCGAGCGGCGGTATATAGCGACGAGTGAGAGATAATATAATGAGAGGGAGTGGAGAAGAACGACGAAGGAGAAGCATACGCCGCACGGTAACCCAAGATGTACCTTTGCCGGGGGCTAAGAAGGCATGCGGTGCTCTGTACTCTGTTCCGTCTCCCTCTGTCTCACCCTTTTGTCTCACCATCTCGCTCTTCACCTCGGTACACGAAGTCGGTAACACGAGCGGATTTGGCAGCTCGCTTTCGCCTCTACCGTCGCCGACACCGGGTGCCTCTCACCTCTCTTGCCCGACTGTATTTCCAGCTCGCCAACCTTGCAGTCATCTGTACGCATAGTCCTTGCTATATCAACCTCACTGGCGCTCTGTCCATCATTTCACTTTACTTGAAGAAATACTCGCCGTTACCAACTCAAACCATGATTACAAAATAGAAATTGAGCGATCAAAATTCAATTGAAACACAAGCCCGGCACTTTGGGTGATTTCATCGAATCATCTCGTTACAATGAACCCCATAAAGATATTTCGTGAGGCACATCCTCGACATATGTCCGTGACACGTTCAAAAGAGGTTATCGCGTTTGAAGCCAAATGTCCGGCAAGTCATGGGATGAGGAGCGAAGAAAAAAGTGACGAAGCAACTTCATCAGAGCCGCCTTCCAACACCGAGTAATGTAAGCCGCTTTGATCTATTGCTACTTGGACTATCCCACTCGCGCCGAGAACGTAAATATGGCCATCGATGATTTTGCGTTTTCCTTGGGATAGGTCGTGCCGACATTGAAATAATGAAGAGAAAGCAGCGACGGCAGCAACACCCGTGGAATACATCATAAAATAGTACACCTCTCAACACACTTCTCCTGGAGATTATCCCTTCATATAAAATCTGATTGCTACGATTGAGTTGTTCGTGTGCATAAGAACGTCTTTTTAATAAACTGTAGACGGATTTATCGTATCTGGAAACTTTAATGACCTACAGTTTGCTTTGTAACATCATCGAGGGACTCAATGATTCCTGAATTGAAACGTTCAATTTAACGAAAAGTTATACGTTTACTTTTGTGTAGCGCGAGGGAAAAGTACGATAAGTATCTTTATGTACATAGTACCTCAATTGCGTAGGGGAGGATCGATACAGAGCATAAATGAAGGCACCCTATCGAACATACATCTTCCGTATTATCGAGAGGTGGGAGCCTGCTAAGGCGAGAAAAAGCCCATTCTACCGTATTCGAAAACCAGGCGAGAGGTTATAGAAGAGCGGGAGAAAACCTATAATGGAGAAGCAACATACCCATTTCCATGGATAGTCAGCCCAGTCTCTCATCATTTCACAATTTCGTTGAAACCGCTCCGTTCGCGCCTCGCTCCACCACGCACAGTAGGTTTTCCCTCCATTAGCTAATAACGTGTTTTGTTGTCGTGTATATATCCTGACATGCTGCACACCAATTTATATAGCGAAAGATCGTAGCCAGCTAAAGCAGAAACCAGAGGAAAAGCTGACAATGGATATAACCAACTTCACTGAGCTTTCAGCACTTCTCGATTTCTCTGGTTCATCGTTTTCCGCCTAGGTGAAATATTCCGTACTCCCTGCTGCAAAGCTTTCCATCAACTAATGAGTTACTGCTGCCCTACTATATTCGCTGGTTAGGAAAAGTCCTACAAAATAGAACGTCTGACCATTTGCTACGTGGCTATGGGCTGGCTACCGGAAACGTCATTTTGCATGGCCAGGAATCGCTATTCAATAGCTCTATCGATGGTTCTTTCACCAATGTTACTAAGATATACGCGCCGTTAGTTCATCTGGCTAATTAGTTGTCTCAAAAAACCTCACATTATGATGCAGCAGGCAACCACCCTTTAGCTACTGTCCCGATTCAAAGGAAAAAAAAATAGGGGGTTCAAGAAGGACTCATTTAATTCGAGTACGATATCTCTTTCGAAGGATCTTCTTGTGCCGATATCTCCCATGATCTTTCGATGCGTCATCTCCCTGATGCTAAAAAAGGTTCACATTTATTCTACTACATCATTCTGGCTAACACGAAACGTCGAAGAAAATCATTCCAGAGTTCTATGCCTCGGTGCTCTTCATTCTGATTGCTTTCCATTCTCCAAGAAGACACGTATTAATTTTGAACCACATAGAGAACAAGTCCAGTGTGGATTCAATTTTTATTTAACATTTGCTCCGTGATGAAGTTCGTGATTGACAGATTCGATGTTATCGAAATTCGATAGGTGTTTTTTTTTGTCTTGACGCTTCGCGTCACGTTCTAGTTTTTTACAAGAGAGATACAACAGGTCTATTTGCTTCAGAGAACCTGAAGGCATTTCTCTTTTGTTCCATTCACTGTACTATTTCCTATGCCTGTGTTTGTGTGTGTTTGTATTTATATGTTTTCCGGTGTGCGATTCGGCCATCCTTCGCGTATGTTGAGGGCGTGTGGGAAACTAACCATGCGTCAGGAAACCGTACGTGATCGCTTTATCAAATTGATGTGGGAGTTATATCTGAAGACAAAAAGCGCGAGACTGCTGAGGGAAAATATAGAGAACGATCGAGATAAAGATATAAAAAAAAACGATGACACAATCGTACAACACAGAGGATAAAAATTCGATAGAACAAAAACCCTGAGAGAAATACAGTTACGATTGGGTACAATAAAAAATATACCATCTTTCCTCAATGCACTTGCTTCAAAGTCAACGTATCATTTGACTGAACAAAGTTCCTCCTGCTCTCAGCTGTCACGGCAGTTACTACTTCCAACATTTTCGGTAGGGTCAACGAGTCGCACGATTTACGAATTCAAAGCAGCACACTGTAAATAATACCGTCGACAACAGCAAGTAACAGTGATTTTCAACCGGAAAAATTCGAATATATCGACAACTGTAGGCTGTATTTATCTATTTTTAGTAAATTGAGGAAACATTTACAAGTGCACACTCAATTGAAAATTTCCATGATTTGAAGATCGTAATTCATATAAAAATTCAAGAGACGAAAAGCTTTTTTCTGTTACCGCATATCGAAAACTTTACTGCGGTTGCTTTCAACTGTTAGAATACAGCTTCGATGGTACAGAAAAAAAAATAAGAGCCTCTCACCAATCCAACAACAGAAAAAAGATTTCAACGGTTCTCGGCAGCATCAGGAAAGGCCGCTCGTTGATTTTATCGAAAACCAATAGTTTTTCAGAGCTGAAAAGTTGACGAGAAAAATATAAAGCATGAGAAGATCCTCTTGTTTCTCGTACAGTTTGGAGCTTTCCAAACCGAGCGACACTTCTCTTTCTTCAGGGCATCGCTCTTCAATAGACTTAGTTTGTGCTTGGCACATCTGTCGATGTATATAGACATGGACCTCCTACGAAACCCTTTTACTTCCGTACTGCTGCTACTCGATTTTCAATGCGATACATACACCGGGCGATTTATGATTCTCAACTGGAACGCGCGATTTAACTTTATATCCACCTTCGGATATGCCCCATTGTCCATTATTATTCATGCTCGATAATTCTTGCATCCGTGACCGCGGTATTCTTAGAATTGACAATGGGGTCACAAGATTCGAATTTTGAGGAAATGATAGTAGGAATGAGAATTCTTTTGAATATCCATCAAATTTTCAGTAGATTTATCGTGCATTTCTTTGTTATGCGTGGTTGCTACTTCTTTGTTCCCTCCAAATTTGTATACGTCGGTTAACGTCGTTAAGATTCTGGGTTTGGATATTCATCGCGTCCCAAAACCTCGACTTGATTGCATTGTAAGAAACGTGGGTCTTTGCGATTCAGCCTCGTCTTTCACTCGTAGATTTTATTCAACTCTTCGTTTCTTTTTTCTCCCTCTATTGCCAGTCGGTCCTTTATTTCATTCGCACGGTTTTTGGCTTCAGACAGAAAGAAGTAGGAGGTTATCTGCCGGAGGATCATGAATCATTTCAGTGGTGAAGTCATGATTTTTAATATGCGAGGTTCATTATAATTATCCGAGAAAATTCAATAACAGGTTGTAAATATATAGAATGAAAGTCTGACATGTGATAGTCATAGCAGTCCTAACAGGCTGTTTTATTGAAGATCGTTGAGATCACGTTTCGCTTCATCAGATCTTAACAATGGCGTTGTGCATGTAGATAGGACCTTCAAGAGTCTTTGAACATGATCAGCGCTCACTTCGGGAGAAGGGCATGTCTTTATCGTTATAGATGCAGCTGATATGGTATGGAATGCTATCGATTACAATCCCGCAGAGTCTTACAGCTTTGACGAGTTTGTTGGCAAAGACTACATACGTCATGCGGATCCGGAGGTCTCGTTGGTTGTGGCCTACCTGCTGCTGATATTATGTAGAGAATGAGCATCAATTATCGCGGCATCTCTATTAAACGTGGGGAATCTCTTCAGATGTGTAGATAAAGAGTTTTCAACGCGAACGGAGAAGCCGCCAATGATAGAAGGGGAGTAAGAAAGAGAAGAGGCCGACAAGATGCTTCTGTACAAAGAGAACTCGACGAGGAGCCCTGCCGCTTATTCTTCATCCTCGAGTTCTTGGTCTTCTGCTTGTTCAACTTCTTCTTCTTCTTCCTCTTATACCGGCTAATGAAGGTAAAACCAGCACGATGAAGAGCATGCTTGAAGAGATCTTCGCTGATTTTCTCGCACCGTGCGTCCCCCACGCTACACAAAATTCGACGTGATGGAAGGTTGAATGATTTCAGAATACATTCTACAGTCTCTTCTTAGATCTGTCTTGTGCGGAAAAAACTCGCGACATAATAGGCAAAACCCTAACCCTAGGTCTCACCGAAAAATCTCCCATCGCATCATTGCCAATGATGCGATGGAACACGATGGGACATAACAAACACATCGTTATCGCTTACTTCACTACGAATATTAAATTCACTTTTAAGTGATCACTGAAGGCTTTTATTTGGTAGCATGCTTCCAAGAAGATAGTGAAAATCCAACGAAATCGGTACATAAACAAGTATTGGAAATAACCAGCAAATTACAATGTTCGTGAAGTGAAAAATGATTTGGAATAAGCTGGTGCTTGGCAATGTTTTGCAGATGTTCAATTTCTATTTCTTCCTCACGTCATCTTTTCTTCCCGTGAAAATCAAACTTTTTTATAAACGATGGCTCCTATACCGAGATCTCTATCGTATTGTTTTTCGATTGCCAGTGAGCTAAAGCCGGAACTTGAACAAGATCGAGAGCAACGGCTCATCCGGCCTAGATTGACCCACTCCGCTCACACAATACCCGGTGTACTTGATCGTAGTGGGTGCTGTCTTCCGGTTCTCTTTACTCTTTTTCGTTTGAACCGCGACGCGTGCGGTTTACGAGCGAAAAAAAGATAAACCCCCCAAGAGAGCTCATGTGCCACGCGAAGGGCCTCTATTTATTCTCGAGGGCTCGTAAAAATCTCTCCTTCTGGCAACCCGAACTACCTCACTGTGGGTAGTAAGCTAAAGCCACGATTTCTTGAGTACAACTCAATACACCGGAGCGTCGTCTTGGCTTACTCGTAAAGTTTTCTCGCGTGTTTTACCTCGCACGCTAGACACTCTTGACGGATCGAAGGATTCATTTTTACTTCTCCTTTAAGGTACAATAAACTTTTGAGCTCAATTGGTATTAATCTTTATTAATAGTAGACGTGAAGAAGACACCAGTGATTTATTTCTGAAGACAAACGAAACAAGCAGTGATTCTAGTGTTTCAGCCAAAGTGGTGAAGTAAGGAAAATTGGCGCATCGCCCTCAAGTTGCGGTCAGACTATAATAGACATACAACGGTATGAGGAATAGCAGTTCAGAGAGGATAGTCCCAGTAAGGTCCAAGCAGGTTTAGTTTGCATGAGGCATATCCGTCTCTTTCCTTCTTTCTCTCTGCTTCGTCGCACCTGGGTTGGTGCGCTGGAACTAGTAAGTTCTGGAGAGCCAAGTTCACCCTCCGGCACAGGGAGAACTTTGAGATTTTTGTCGTTGAGATATCCTCCTCAGCGACGGAGCTCAAGGGAGAATATACGGGGAAGGTAAGGTATACTAACGTCGGGGCGGGTCTTAAGCACTGGTCACATTCCTGCCGGATCGAGGAGTCATCTGGATGAGGCGATACACAATGGCCACCTCTCCCGGTGGCTTCGGGGGCCATTCTCTCTCTTGCTTTCTCGCGAGAAAAAGATAGAAAAAGAGGTACAAAGCGCATTCACCGTAGCACACATCCATACAAGTTGTTGCGCATTACCGCGGCCAGGGGCATTGTAACAGCAGCAACGGCAAAAACATCGGACACAAGTACGAGAGAGACGAGAGAGACCACAATATAGGCGTAGCCCCGCGAGTGTGTAGATAGGACATGAAATATGGCGCCGAGATGAGCGATACCGGTAGCTTGTGGCCAGTCGCAATATATTCTCCATCCTCGTCTCACTTCTATTCTTTCGCCTCTATAACTCGCTGTCTTTACTCATAGAGCACTGGACTTCGTAAGACTCATATACCCGCAGACGGAAACTTGACTCTGACAATTTTTACATCATGGCCCACATCTATGTATATACACCGTGCATTTAGCACCCAAGAGATCGAACGTAACGTACGCTCTTGGCACAGAGTAACACACCCACAGTGATAATGTTTTATGCTAAATTCCCGTAACAAAGTGATCCGGAATGACTTTGTCCCGGCAGAGATATAAACGGATTGATATTAGACTATTTTTCATAAGGTTTATATTCATAGACCAAAGTCTTCGGGCTCTGTGTACATGCTTTCTGATCACGGATAGATCGTAAGATGATTTAAAGCGCCGGTATGCTTCGTAGAATTAAGGCAATGTGAAGAAGAAAAAGAAATAGAAGGAGAAGAAGAAGGAGCCTGTACGTGGAGGAAACCGGATGGCCTCGGGGGCTGCAGAATCACAGAGAGATCGAGGGTGGAGTACGTAATAAATCGGCGGTAGCAAAGAATCTCGAGCGACAATCGATCTTCAAGCAGGAACGTTTTATCGTGATATCTCGCACTCTCGCACCGAGAGAAAAAGAGAGTTGGGAGTTGAGGTTGGCACCCGGGAGAAGTAAGAAAAAGAGAAAGCGAGAGAAAGGACACGGGGAAGGGGATATTTCTGATGCTGCATACAGTCTCTTACCCGAGCATCGAAGATCCTGGCCCATGGCGAAGTGATACGTTTTTTATGCAACCGGGCGCGACGAAGGTGCGAGAAGAGAGGTCAAAGACCTAGCAAAGCTTATTCCCATACCAGGTCATAAATTCCTTAATCGTGATGCACTGCCGCTCACTTCTTTTGCTATAGCCGTATCAATTTATTTTTTATTTTCTTAAACGCGATATATTGTGATCAAGTTTTATAAAATGTTATTTATCTCTACTTCAAGCCGGTTTATTATTGTCGTTGACGTAGATAATACACTGTTACACCAAGTGTGGAGAACGGAGTGGATAAATCCTTTCCCGATTTTTCCATACCGGGGAGGGGGGGGGCGCAAAGAGGGTGGCTCCACAGCTTTTTGGCAACGTTCCATTTTCGAAAAGCTCGATTTACCTCATAAGCCCGAGGCTGGCCGATCCCCACGGGTATAGGCAGGAAATAACGAACTGGTTCGTTCGGCCACAAATGGATTTTTAATAATAACCTTTCGAAAAAATCAATAGGGTCGCAGGGGATACGAAGCTTCGGCAATGCTGACCTCGCAGCTATTCTCTCTATCTCTTTCTCTCGTCTCTATTGCTTCGTCATTAGAGCAACTACACGTAAACGAGAACGCGAGCCACCCTCGAGTACACTCGTCGTTCGTGTAGGTATTGCTAGGTGCTGCAGCGTGAATTTTTTCTGTATCGCGTTTTATCAGCTATTTTTTTCTATATATAATCATTGAGTATAAACGTTTACCTTTTTTACGGTATGTTAAAATGATTCGATTCGTGAAATCGAGAAACGCGTGCACTTCACCTGTTCCATTGTGTGATCTACGTGAAGGAACAATCAGAAATAGTTCTTCACTCTGTCTGGTCCTTTTTTCTTGGGCAGGTTGTCCAACATGAGAAGTATTTCTCATACGGAACTTGAATTGAAAAAAAAAAGTATCTTTTAATATTCCGAATTCTGCCAAAAATATATTTGGTGTTCAACTCATAATAACGTCCTGGCAACAGGATCAAATTGCTGATTTCTGTATACCTCAATCACTACAAATTGACGTTACATTAATACATTTGACGACACTACAGTCGACGTAGTAGGGGACGAGATAGAGAATATATGTTTTAATTCTATATCTAATTAGCGTTTGTAGTAGAAAACGTGACACTTACGATAATGAAGGTAAAGGTTTGAGGGAGAAAGACCGAGCAAATTGCCGAGTTTGCGAGGAGACGAAGTTTCCCGCGAGCTCCACAAACGTTTAGACTTCTTCTCTTGAGGCGTTTCAGAGAAGTCCATGGTACACGGTATCGGTATATGAGGATCCACCACTACCCAAGACTACCCAAGTATCCTCCTATGCCCTACCCGTCATTAGAATAATTTCGGTAGGGTCGCGAAGGGTCGAACGGCCGACCCGCAGCTGGGACGAAAGGCCATTGTGCCCTGAGGCCCTTTACTCTACCGGAGAACCCTTCATATTCTCCCTCTCTTTACCTCTCGCTCTTTTGCTCTCGTAATCCAACACATACACACCCACACCCACATCCATGTCGCAATGTAGGTATGAATATATGTATACAGACGTACGTGTTTATAAATACGTGAACTCAGCCTCGATCTACAACGTCATAGCCCACGAAACGCGGGCGTGACGAGTTGGCGTGATTACTTCGAGTGCGATATTTGAATTTAGGATTTTGATTTTGACAATTGGTTCTTCCTTCCGCCACCCCCTTGTTGCCCCTTACCACGAACAATCCGGATGCTTTCATCCGATTACGAAAGATTGATTCGCCCTCTTCCTTGTCTCGTAGATCACAGACTCTCCATATTCCCCCATCGCTATTCCTCGATTTTCATTTTCTGTTTCGCTTTCTCTACTCTCTTGTATAGCACCCCGCAATGCTTTCCCATTAAAGCTTCACAACGAACCTCGATGCACCCCTTTTTCTCTTCAACACCATCACCATCATCTCTCGTCCCAATCTCTTCGCTTCTGTTATTCTCTCATGCTTCATAGATAATAAAAGGAGTCAGAGAACGATTCGAATGTAGGGCTCTAAATTGAAAGGATATTTCATTCGCCAACATATAAAAATCCCTAGACGAACGAGTTATTTAGAAAAAGAAAAAAAAACGAACAGTCAAATGTAAAATTCATGTTGAACTTACTAATCTCAAGATAAACACAATTGAAACAGCTTAATTCAACTTTCGGCACGCACCACGACTGGATCGTCCACGATGAATGTAAGATAAATTGAAGTAAATAAGGCTTAAATTACTGTAATCGAGAGCGGCAGCAGCTTCATCTTCGTTAATGTCCAGCTCCTATTGGATCTTTTTTACTCAGAACCGAGAGCTCGTTCATGTCGTATCTCGAACGATTCAATTCTTCTCGTTTAGATCAAATTATACAATAATTGTTTCAAATTAGAGATGAACGATTAAATCCGAGATGAAAATTCGCACTAGTCGAATCGTCTAAAATTGAAAATAAATACGTCGGAGCATATCCTTTTTTTCAAATAGAATTGTCCAACTACAACAACTGTGCGGGTGAATTGAAAAACAAATTTAATTGCAAAGTACATATATCGAAAAAAGTTGAATTCTTCGTAAAAAAAACGAGAGGCATTATTTTTTCAATTAAAAAGGTAGACTGTATATAAAAATAGAGTTGCAAAAAAAAAAAAAATATCATTCAGATTGTAGGACCTCAAAATGAAATATAAACGTAAATGCTCATTCCCACTGGGTCCACCGAGAATCAGTGATTACTCAATTAGAAAGCGTTTCGTATTTTCCACGCTCTCTGGCGCACATTGTGCACGCGGTACGAATCGGCAACACGTGGTGCCTACATCTGTCGCACCACCAGCAACGAAATAGTGCACCCGGGGCACTCGAGCCCCACCTACTTGGCTTTCATTTTTTTTCGCACCCCCTTCCTCGTTTTGCCGTCAGTGCCACCCGCGCCCCCGAGTGTGTGCACCGATTTCTATTGTCGGCATACTCTTTTCATCGAGATACTTTGCACGTTGGTAGTCTGTATGAGTTTTTTTCCAAATGCTTTATACGTATAGAGTAGGATCTAGTACAAGTTACGCACGTACTAGGTAGTGCTATACGAACCTGGCCGTATACAGAGTTGTGAACAAGGGTGCAGAGAGAATTACGATATTCGCCACGATATGTAAGAGGAGTTGGACGAGGCTCAAGATATATACAAGAAATTAATAGGCCAAGAACGAAGTGCATTGCATAGAGAAAAAGACAATGAATTTGACTGTGTGTTTGGCCGTGTTTTAAACCCGTAGCTGAAAAATAAAAGAAAAACCCGAGAGAGAAAGAGTTTTGAAGAGCTCGAAAAAGAATCGCTGGTTCGGAGAGAAGCGAAATGTACACGTATATATTTTATTATTCGTAGGTCTCTCTGCGTACGCGGTCAATGACTCCGACACGTGCGAGACAGTACGGATGTAGAGATGTTATATATACGAATGTATTTGACTCTATTCCTCGTCGGGACTTTCGTTTCTCGTTCCATTGACTAATTGACACGTGTGCTCCGACAACCACGATTCTACCAGAGCAAACGTCGAATCTGTGCGACGTCAATCGAACGGTCGTTCACTCAATCTCGCTTGCTTTACTCCTGTCTGGACCGAGAGAACACAAGCCAAAGGTTTTTCATTTCAACGGATCTAGTCTGGTGATTCGATTCCAGTAATTGTAATAGTGGTGAAAGATCGTTCGAACACAAAGGAAAGAGAATTATATCCAATGATTTATTGAACGTTGATTTAACTTTTATTTCATTCATTTTTATTATAACACAATCAATTTTGCATGAATCACGCTTTGAGAGACTGCGGGATCTCGACCGAGAAACAAAAACTTTGTGCGACCTCTTTCTCACTACGTTCGGTGCCGCTGAAGCTTCTATCTTGACCTGACGTGCCCCTTTTTTTACGCTTCAAAACAAAAGACTTACGCTAAGATCCAGTTTCGTATAATACGTGCTACACGTTTCAGAGTTTTCTTTCCTCTCACGTTTCTTCGTCGGGTTCGGATGCAGCTAGAACACTCGTGCTCTTCACGATTGTCAGCACCCTGCGACAAGCCCCGGCCTTTCTTTCGTTCACTTAAAATATGGCACGCCCTATATTAAACTCTTGCCTACCCTCTATTTTCATTTTTTTTTTCACACACACTTTCTCCTGCACCCTTTATGCAATAAAGAGCTCTGGAACGGAGAATGAAAAGGGAAGAGGGTCCATAAGACGGGAGTTAATCGTTCAGAAAATCGGAGCATTATTAAATCACGATATCAAGAACATTATCTTGGCGTTTGTCAATCATTCAACTTGGTAATTTGTCGTTGTGATTTCGAAGAAACTGTAACAGCTGCAATCCGATATTCGCGAATAACGTATAATTTTTTAACCTCATATCATATTCTACTTTTCATTATATGTTACGAAAATTTAATAGAAAGTTTTGTACGTATAGTCGACAGTCTCTGAAGTTATAGATTAAAACTTCACTCGTGCATTTGCGCTGTGGAGCATAGAATTTAAAGTGACAAAGTAAATTGAATGAAACGAGTCTCAAAGGGTGTTGCGGCTGGTACGAACGATACCAGAGCCCATGAGATCATCCCTGGGGATAGCGTGGTAGGCGCCCAGTCGGTTCTCGCGTGTCAGGTCCCTTTAAACGGACGGTCCCTAAGGACATTTGTACAGAGACCAAAACGCGCAAGTCCGTCGAAGCGAGAGACCGCAGGCAAACGGAAACGTGCATGCAATTTGCTTGCGGCTTTGTTTTCCTCTTTACCAATGACAATCAAACCCAATCAACCACATATATTTATTAATCACATTCGTATAACAAATATGATAAAACGCTGTACTTGACTCTGTCTGGTTAACGAATGAGACAGTCGTAAACAGATTCATCTGGAAAAACTGAAATATACCGAACGGTAGTGACGAAGGGAATTTCGTAATGGATAGCGACTTACGTAAACTTCGACTGGCTGAGACTTGGGTATTCCGATGTTCAAATGAATAGAGAGTATTGAAATCTTGCCAAGCGCTATGGGAGCCATTAATATCAACGTTTATCGATTTCTTTTCATTACAAAGACTCACTCGTATTATGCACATTGTTTTTATGAATAAGTAAAAAGCGTATTATTCCAACTCAAGGTAGTGATGACAATCAAATCTCTTCATCTTCCACTTCATCTTCCATTATTCAGTCGCTTCGGTTGTCTCGAGCGGGCGAGGCAAAAGACGATGCGAGTTTAGAGTGAACGTATAAACGGGGATGATCCTTTGACGTAGATGAGCGACAGTCGTGGCTGCTCACATCTGTCCCATGGTTTCAGAGAGCAACTAAACATCAGCGAGCTTCGCCTCGTCGACCGCAAAGACGAAGACGAACTCGACTCCAATCTGGCTTCTTCAGTTTTCCTTCTTTTTGCTCCTTTGGTGCAATACGCCAAGCAGCAATGACTGAGAAACAGAGGGTACGCTTACTGAAGAGACTCGCCTATGAATGGACCTTTGTAAATTCATTGGTCTTAGGAGCTTACTACAAGCGGGCGAAGACTGTTACGCACCGAGTCCTCTCAGAAGTGCTGGCATGTTCGCTTCTCTCTGAGGATTCGTGACACCGAAATAAACTCCTCGGAGGCGACCAAGAACAAGAGCCAGGCGAAGCAACGAGATTCAATTCACTATGATGCCACGTACAACGTTTCCCTTCTTATTCTGAAAGAGAATCGTGCGGAAAACCGTTAACGAAGACGAACTAATTATCCGTTTCGCAAGTACGAGAATTCTTCATGATGAAGGGATCGCTTATTTAGCTCGAGCCCTCATTCTATGCTTGGCAGATACTGTCTCTTTGCATCGGGAAGATAATAATTTAAAAACATACTTGGATCTCCTACCGTCTCTCCCTTTCACTAAATCGCTATAGGACTCTGGATTATCTCGTCGAGCCACTGTTCACGCTTTGACGAATTTCACCGGCAATCTTGATATTTTCGTTTATAAAAACGCCCAAGAAAAATACAAAAACACCGCGAACTGCGGTCAAAATAGCTTACGAGTAACATCGGTTCCATGTTACCTAAGATTTTTCGATTATCCTCAATTTTTATTCTTCTCTCTCATTTCGTTTTGCAGCAAAATCAGTTACCGTGAGTTCATTATTGGTGATATGAAAAGCATTTCGTCAGTATGTGCATACACCCAGATACAGCTTGAGGCTAACCAAGAAGGGATGATGGACGCTAATACTCTTGTAAACCAGGGAATCATCAGACTATGAACAAGATGCGTGAAGCTTCCATTAGTATTATTGTAGGTTCAGAGCGCACTGTTATGACAGGATATCAAATTATTTTCATCCTTTCAACATCGGGTTTGCTTAGGACAAGAAAAATATTCATTCTCAAACTTGAAGCGTATAGATAAATGTATTCAACAACAACGACAACAACTTCTACCATCACTTTTCTCTATAAATAGATCAGTTTCCAAGTCGTATTGTAACATTGATATGAACAATGCTGAGGATATTTCAGTGCCGTCTTTTGAATTCAGCTTTCGCTTATCTATGTAAAATATGAGCTCCCTTATCTGTTTAAAGCATATTATCGAGCCATTATCGAAGCAGTCTTTTGTCGAGGCAAAGAAACGTTTTCTTTTTTCGTCGACTTCCAATGGCTTGAGTTAAGCGCTTCAGGTCTTTTATCTTATCCTTTAATCTGGTCAAGTCTTTGTGCGTTTTTTATTTCAACTGGTTCTGAGGTGTCGGAATTTTCAACAAAACGAAACCAGCTTTTTCTCCATCTACCGAATCAGTATATCGTAATGGGATCATTTTCATCCGTATTAGGATTATTTTCTGTAAGAACGAGCCATACATGTGTTATTTTGGATACCCTATTACATACCATTTGATTATTATCATCGCATTCAACCACCGAGATCGATTTTGGAGGGCATTCAAACTCGCCACGAACGAATTCCATTCTATTTTTTTAATTCTTGCTCAACGCAGCATTTCAGTGTGGAAACGTTCGAATGCTTGTTTTAAAAGGGTTTCTTCAGCTGTGTACATATACATGAACCTTTTACTGCATCGTGTAGTCTATTTTACGCACGTTAGGTAGCTATAGTTTGGTTGTGTGTATATATATGTATTCAAAACACGATCGCATGCCCTTTGAAAAGGAAATGTGTATTTTTGGCTCGTTGAAGTCAAATTTCGAGTGTTCGGCAAACATACTAACCCGCAAAGTTTTCCCCATCTTCTGTGACACGTATCTTTCTAACCCAACATACAAAAAACAATGAAGAAGAAAAACTTTGACACACGGATCGTCAAACACATTTATTTTCTTTCAAAAAGCTTAATTTTTAATTTTTATTTTGACGTTTTGTCTTTGGCACATGAGGTTTTGTAGAATTATACGACAATATAGTGTAAGATTAGTCGCGCGCGAACCGTGGATAACTCACCATTAGCGAGAGAGTGGAGTCTGTGCTTACGCCAAGTGACTTCTGTCTCGGCACGTGAAGTGACATTCCTCGCTAAAAGGCCTCATACTCTCTCACTCTCTCAATCGCGTTTTCTCAGTCTCTCACTTTGCCGCGGATTCGACCAGCTTGAAAATAAAAGTATATTCGTCGCCTTGCTGGGGAGCCAGGAAACGGCGGTATGTCGGGGATGTTTAAAATCTTAATGCCCAGTTACAGAGACGCGAATCTCCGGCGAAACAAATGACGCTCTCTTAATCCACTTCTCTTTCACTCCCTTCAGCTCGATATAAATTATTTTTAAACGACATTGTGTTCGAATCTTCGTAGAAACTCACTCAACCACGGCTTAAATGTTCACTGACTCCTCTATACTCCTGTTCGCTCTGAAAGATAGTTATTTTTATTACAACAAAAGCCATTGTTCAGCATCCGTATTAGAACGGCGTACTTTGTCGTCGAATATACGCGAAGGTTTCTGCGCCATTTTGTCGTGAAACCGCGGAGACGCTATCGATCATCTGCTGACGTCAGATAAATCCTCGTCCCGTTTAGTCACTGACGATTTTTTTGTTTTTCGTTTTGAAATGTTCTTAAATTATAATTCTTGTGCCAATAATTTAATGGTTCAATTGCCTTGGAAAAATCAATAATTAATTATCTCTTTTTATTTCTTTTGCAGGTAAGCAAACATATTCAATCCTATGCCTGACTTTGAAGAATTTTCAATTCCTGGAAAAATGTAAGTACCTGTGAAATGTTCCCTGTAGATTTTTGTCCGTTTGACAAAAATCAAGAGATCGTAGAGGCTTAACGATAAGCACCGTAGAGCAAAAGGAGCGTGAATGAAAGCTCTCATTTTATAAAATGAAGGAGCAAAAGATTACCAAAGCTCAGTCATGATGAAAAAGACGGAGTCCATAAGCCGACCGCTCTTAAAATAACAAGCTCGTTAGGAATTCGAGGGTTTGTCGAACGTTTTAACCAGACATCATCAGTTTGTTGAGATAGTTTTATTTCGCAAAACATAGAGGGATTATTTCACTCCATTCCCATTCAACATTCGTTTATTCTTATATATTTTCGCATTCGAAACCCAAGTAGAATGAGTACTGATCGAGAATCCCCATATTTTGTGGAAAAACAAAAATCTTTTTTCTTACTTCGACAATCATGCAATCTTTATTCTCTCGGATTTTCGCATACGTACGCGGAGCTATATTTACGGTAGGCGGGGATCAACGAGAAATATTCCGTAGCTGTTCGCTGACGATGCGTGTAAAGACGACGTGATTTTACGGGAAAAAAACGCGATGTTGGCACAAAAGTCTTAGCCAGAGCCAAGCCACAATGGATTGTATTATTATATGGGTGCCATAGTCTACACAGAAAAAGGGTAGTCGTGCGAAATAACACGGGGACTACGGGAAAAACATCGAGCATACCTAAGGGATGAAACAACCCTCTGCGATGGTGATCGGAGGCTGATCCCGCATCTTGTTCGTGAGACGCCCACTTTTTTCATCTTCAACACACTTGACATGCAATTTCGTTGCACCATAAGAAGTGACGTGTATACTGGACGTGACAGTGCAAATACTGAAGTTTTATACTCTTTTTAATAGTTTCCACATCGATGCATTTACCGTACCGCAGAATTTATCTCTGCTTGTAAATTTGACAGAAAAGAAAAAAGTGCTTCGATCTGTTATTTTATCCCTTGGAAAAAAAATTGTTTGAAAGCTTTCGATGACGTGGCATTATTGGGTCTCCCTTGTTCAGCAACAATACCTCGCACACAATCCACTCGTCAACCAGTAAAACGGCTAACTAATGGCCCGTCAACGATTTTCAACCACCCTCAGGGGACTGACAATTATTTAATAAATGAATATAAAAAAGGGAAAACCTAGCACGGACAAAAGACTGGATCGTATACTCGCTTGTAATACGAGAATCGTAATTTTCACCCCCAATAATGATTGCTATTCAGGCTCCCTTTGATATGATGCCTTTTACCACGGCGTCAAACACGCTCTGCAATTGAAAAAAAAAGAAAAAAATATTATTATAACTCGCAGTTATATTCGTTCTTGTCCGAGATGTTCTAATTTTCATCGTCAACTCTCTTTCTCTCTCTCTCTCTCTCTTTCTTCACCATTTCAAACGTCATGGAGAATATTAGCCTAATTGAATCGGCGGATAAATATGACGATAGAAAATATTTTTAAAAGTGTTGCCTGTTAAAAGTCTCTTTTAGGCGATAATCTCGTCGGATCTGTTCTCTTGATATCGATGAATTTGCACCAAACTTGATAATGTTTAATTGAATACCCAGTGAGAGAACTTCAGGCGTGACGTTTATTTGATCGGTTTATGAGATTGGATTATTTTCACTGGATGAGCATGGCGAGCCGTATACTTTATTCGGTCTCTCCTTAGCAATCTCTTCCTCTTTTGTTGCGAAGGTCGTTCAGCTCGCCGCAACAGAAGATCAGACTCGTCGTTTGCTTTTTTTCAACAGTAGTAATGGTAGGAATCGTTTAAGATGTAGCGATCTGTCAGGTCGCCAGTTCAGTGACGTTGTGCCTGGTATCCCTGGCTGCAGCTCATTCTGACAACAAAGAATGTCACATTGCATCACTAAAAGATACGAGTCGGAAGAGGCGAAGAAAAAAATTGAAAAAAATTGAGTGTCAAGAAATGCATGCTCGATTCATCGCTACGTATTATGTTCGTTCTGCAAGCGTGTCTTTGGATGTGCGTATGGAAGATTCGGTCCATGTGTTTCATGGGGTCGGCATCCAAGCTGTCTGTCTCCGGTGTGGTCAATGACAAAAAGATGACCAGCTATCATGGCTCGACTCAAGAGAATCTCATTCAAGCTATTCATCCACCGACTTTGCAACTGATCACTATCTTCTGTAAGCCATAAGTCCGTCGCTTTGCTTCCACTTCTCATTCGTATTCTCTTTTCGTATCACACGCTGGAGAAATAGTCGCGACGATCAAAGGACCTCGGTGACAATCAGCAAACTCGACTGACGCGTACTTTCATCAAACGACACATTCCAAAAACCTTCAGAGTCGCATGTCTTTACGTACGATTCCTTAAGGTCGATCGTTATCAGTGAATAAAAGGATGAACAAATTAACGAATGGCCGAAGCGAATGAGAACTATCGCCACGACCTTCATTATTATTAATGAGTCTGCACTAATTCACGACACGTCACCTGATCGTCATGATAATTGCATAAATAACAAGGGTGGCACATGAAAAGACGGTTCTAATGATACATTGAGTTCTCTTCATTGATCAAAAAATATGTCCATGCACGTCTGAGTAATATAACGAGCAGCATTTAATTGACCATTGCCATGGTTTCTCAATAATTATCAGCTCTTCACGTTGAAAAAAAATAGAAAAAAGAAGTTGAAAATAATGCAGAACTTAATTCTTGCACTGGGCATAAATCAAACGTCATATTTTTATTCCCCTCTGATGTGTACTTTTTTCACTGAACACGGTCAATAAAAAATGTGACTTCAAAACAGCTTTCATGCGATGTACCAAGTCGTCTCTGTTGAGTCGCTCTAGATGATGTTACAGATAACGAAATTCTAGAACTCTCATGCCAATGCGACTGGGAACGAAACACCTGAATCGGGTCAGGGGGTGAGAATTCATTCTCATGCGTTCATCGAGCCGTTTCCCCCTGTGCATAGTCACGGTATCTTGGCATTTTTTTTTTTTCATAACTCCTTTCATCTCCCCCTTGACTCAATCAATTTTAATAGCTTACTTGGTTATTGTTATTTTATTTTCGTTGTGCCCGAAACCATCATGGCAACATTGCTGGCAACATTGCAGCGAAGAGTTCTTTATTTGGAAATTCTCTGCATGTAGAGAGGCCCATAAAAATAATTGATTAAAATTGAAGATGTGAAACATCAGCGTTTGAGAATGAAGAAGTTTTACACGGTCACGTTTCGTATCAACCATGCGAACCAATTGAAAAGTGCAATTTTGACGAAATGGTCGTTCGCTGCTTTCACGCTTTTCTCTCATAACTCTTCTACTCCCCGTCTCACTTTCTCTGAATAATTGATGGCAGTTTCTCCTCTACTGCGAAACTAAACAGAGTTTCGGAAGTCCGGGTCTGAGTTTCGGAAGAAAGACTGGTCCACGGAGTCACAAGGAACAATGGCAAAGGTTTTAAACAAGAGAAGTCAGTTGGTGATCGACACCCAAGCATCGCACGCTGGTAACTTTTGCAATGCTAAGGTACACTGACTGAGGAGATCAGATGAAAATTTCCCTCATTCGTCACACACGTAGAGAGAGCGAGAGAGAGAGTCACATACGAGAGAGAATCCATAGAATTGGAATCTACGGTTTTTACTATGATGCGATTTCGCTTCAGCATATTTGTATCAGACTCGTCTTTTTCTCCTTATCGATGCCAGTACCAGACGCATTCACATGTATAATAGAAAAGGAGCTAGATACAATCGGAGACGAAAAATAAACCGGTATAACAGTAATGTAATGGGACATGAAAATCCATATCTGGCCGCCAACTATCACTTCCCATTTTTATCACTGTTTCCTCCACCCCATTCGGTGGATTTCTCTTACACTTTTTTTTTTCTTACGAAAGCTAACTGTGAAGACACGCAGGCACGTACGGCAGACAGCTCGAGCCCGTACGCTGGCCATTATATACGTGTACCTCCAACTTACTCAGCCTCTTCTGGAAGGAAGAACTTCTCTACTCTTCCATTTCCTCTTCTCCCTCCATTTGCCAGCGTTTTCTCTCATGGCACGCACGTACGAGGGGTTAAAGCGGTCCTTAACTGACGATGGACAGTCCCTTTGGAACGTACGTGAATGTCTCTTGCACGGGCCGCCTTGAAAGATGTGGCACAATTCGATATAAGTCGAATTACAAAACAGACTAACAAAATACTTAAACACAAAATAACAAAATCTTCTACACAAAGTTATTTTTACGTAGCAATCGATACGCGTTGGTTGCAGTGAAAACCAATACAGACTAATGCAATACAACACTTGGTATGAGTTTGCGATGAAAAAAAAAAGATTCACCTGGTATTTCAACGGCAATCGCGTCATGTATCGATCGAAACATGCTAGGGTGACAGTTTCGTGAAACCGAGATTGCAAAAATTAATCCAATTGCAGCCCCGTTGATTGACAAAGTCGCGTCGTTGACTCAATCTCCGTGTGTCCCCCACGCGTTAAACCCATACCCTGAACACCGCTTTTTCCCCTCCCTCCCTCCCTCTTCCTCTCTCTGCCTCTCTTTTTTAGATCGAATGAAAAGTACTCGGCTGAAAGCCGACACCCGAGTGTGTTGCCGAGCATATACCGCTCACCGTCAAGTTCAGTCACCAGAGGCGGTGCGGAAGGGAGGGAGGGAGGGGAATTCAGGTTGGGAGGGTATGTGTCGAGTACCCTCGAATACTCGGTGGATGTGAAGCTCCTGGTCCCTCCTGCAACCCCTTTCACTGTCGACCTAACCTCTTCACCCCCGCATGACCTTGTCGCAACTGTCTGCTTCGCGCTTTGAAAATTGAGTGCGTATACGTATCCACTTACGAGGCTCGGGAGGGTATAAATGCATATGCACGCACGGGATAGAAAATGTACCAGTTCGAAAGGAGATCCCAGTGAAACACATTAAATTGAGGCTCATGTTGGTGTACATCGGTATGGACATAAGCTTTTGCAAATCAGTCAATTAAGAAAGGGATGATAACTCGTCGGGGTTAAATTTGGCAATTAGGCAAGCTTACCAACACCCATACACGATGAAAGTGCGGTAATGAAGGAACGGCACAATATTTCTCTCTTTCTCACTCTCTCCCTCTCTCTTTCCCTATCTTTCTGTGTAAGGATGGCATCCAGACACGTTACAAACTTGGATGAAGAGCCGAGAGCACGAACAAAATTCACAATTCCCCTAGAGCGCACGGGGAGCCATGCTCCGCACGGTAAGATAACACCAACTCCCGCTCTCCACTTTCTACCTCTCGTTATACGAGTATATACGTATATACACATCCGTATACTTTGTTGTAGCTTCTACCAGTTTGCGCAGAGTCGTGCTGTGCGTGTATTGATTAGCGGGGGTGCACCGAGTGCCTCACAAATCGTGCCAGGGTTAGGGTGGTTCTCTCGTCGACGATGGCCCTGAATGAGGGGTTGAAAAGAAGCACTGGATACAAGGGGGTGAGATAGAGAGAGAGGTTGTAACTTTTAATCCGGCAGTCTTACCACCACCCTCCCTCTCACTCCTCATTACTCTCTCTTCCTGTCTTTCGCATCTTTCCCAGGCAAGCTACGATATTATGTATCTATTCTAGACCACTCGTCTATCTCATATTTTCCAGTTTATCCAGCACTTTCAAGAAGCAACAACGCGACCTTTGTTTTAAAGCTTTTGGAATACGCCGGAGCACTAAAGCCAAGTCTGAATCCCGTTTTGTTGCGAAACTATTTCCCGCGCATTAGTTGCCCACCGGAGCGCATGATAAACGTATATAGAGCATGAACCGGGTACTCAACATCAAATGGAGTAGGTCGTCCTCACGAAAATACCCGGATTCGAACTTTAACGCCTTGCTATGCCTTGAAATCGCCTCTCAAGCGTATTTTAACAGTACCAGCTACGTATACACGCAAACGTTTCGCATACTGAAGCAGATATTACTGCGCTGTTACTACACGCAAAATTCGGTAGGAATATAGTTGAAAGTCAAAAGTCATTCTGCCACGAGTCGATAAGCTTTCTCAGGATCACAAGGCTTTAGGATTACTGCATCACGTACAAATCCTGATCAAGCTCTTCGGGGAAACGTCCTATCTAGTTTAATACCAAAAGTAACTTTTAGTTTCGACATTTGAAACACGGTCTTCAACGTCACACAAAAGAAGTACAAGTAACTGCAAAAAAAATGTAATCAGCTTAAATACAAATTCTTGTTTCATTTTATTATTGTTTCAACAATATTGGCTCGATTAATTTGTTTATTCTGAAAAGCCCCCGAGGGATTGAAATTAAGACACTAGGGTATAATAACATCGTACGCCAACAGTCTTTCCACGAGAACTTTCATCCCCTGCAGAGCCTTTTCATGGGACTTCACAACAGCTCTGGCTCTACCGTCTCACAAGACAATGAAAGCTATTAATAATTCGCTGTGGAATTCGCCGATAAATTAGACTAACAAAGTTATTCAAGGGAGAGCAAACGTCGTTGGAGCATAAGCGCTACGATCTCAAGATATTTCTTTGCTTGTATATACTTACCTGCGTTTAAAGTATAAAAATGTTCAAGAGCTTTTTCTAACGTCAGTTTGACGAAACGGGTGAATATATTAAATTTAGTTAAAAACAATAAAGAGCTAAAGTGACGGTTATGTAAAAAAACGGGTCAGTGAGCAATGATGCTCCAACGATAAGCAAACAGGAGAGAAAATATGAGCTCGAAATCGAGATATTCAGGAAGTGAATGTGAAAAAATCACGAAGAACAAGAAGTAGGAACTCGATGAAGATTATCCTCAGACTGATAGCAAATGTCAACTGTGAAAAATTGGAAAGAGAATTCTTCGACAAAATCTCGACCAAGAAAGGAATCACTTCTCGGAGTTACTTTTTCACTTTCAGGCCACTCCTCCGCTGCTACTCGAACTTGGAAAAGTTGCTTCCATGATCGGAATGAGAAAATTGCAAGGGAAAAGGGAAAGCCAAGGTCTCGGGGAAACGACCGACAAAGAGAAAGCAAAGAATAAAGCAAAAGAGCGGGTCGGAGAGAGTGGGCCTTACTACTGCTTTTCAAGTTTCAGGAGTCGATGTAGCAAAGTTGTTGGCAATAACCGACAAGGATCGGAGATAAAAGAAAAAAATTATGGACTCTAAGTCGGCACATGAATATTCATTCGACAAAATTCTTTTCGAGTTTTTTTTTTCCGTAGAGCCTTTCAGCTCATCCTCCTCCTCCTCTCATTTTTCTGTGTGTACTTTTCACTTCACGGATAATGCGACATCGCGTTTAGTTGAAAACAAAAAATGTCGTGTCTCGACATGCGATTTAACCGTCGTTGAATCACTTATCTATATATTCCTGGGGCATGAGAGAATCCGAAAAACAGAGAAGGACCGAGGGAAAAAGAAGAGTGAAAGAGTGAGTAAAAGAGATTTTGTGAGTGTACTCGAATCACAGCGACTTTTTTGCGTCTGTCCCGTTCGAGCGAACAGCGCACGTTTTGCTGCTGTAGACATCTCGTAAAATATTCATGAACACTGTTTACCACCTATTATATTTTACTAAAACGGTACAGTTGCTCCCGGACGCGCTCGCTCGTGCTTGCGGTGACTCGACATTCGTCAGGGCAAATGGTGCGAGAATTGTCGAGAGAACGAAGGATTAATCCAGAGAGTTAACGGCAGAGAAAAAGAGTGAAGTCACTCGGTGAGTGAGCTTTAGTCGTGCACACTTTGCAGCTTTTTATCTCACCCATCCTATTTTTTTGTTTATCCTGTTTTACATCCATGCAAAATTGTCTTTTTACGACGTGAAGCGAATAAAAAGAACAAAAATGAGATATTTCATTCGTTTTCACGTAACGCATTCACAAGCCCAGGTTAGCAATTGGATTTACGAGAAAATGTACGACACGCGAAAGATACGGGTGCATGTTTTCAGAAATATTCTTTGTCTTGCGTGTATATCGACGGACGAACGAGCAAAATATTGAGAAATAAAGTCCAAGGAGCTTTTTTTTTATTCCGTAAGCATATCCATGCTCATCTCGACGACGACGTCTCCGACGTATCACATTTATAGAAAGCACAAGGTCGTAAACTTTGAGGACCCCTAGCCCGGAAGTAGATTTTTGCATACAAACTGCTACTATTACGTCGACTATGTGTCATACGTTTTCGCGCGTGTCTCGCAAATATGAATAAGGTTATAAGAAAATGCTACTGGGCATAGATGACAGGCATATCCTTTCTACCTTGACGTGAGGCTGTAAAACAAAATTTAACTAGTTTATTTCCATTTGAGCTTTTGACACACTCATGTTGGTGTAAACTTATGCGTTCCTCTTATTTTTTCTTCGCTCTTACTTAACATTTAAGGTTAACGACAGAATTTAATCGTCGAAGTAAAAATTGTTTTTGTTCTAGTGTTTATTGATATTATATTATCGACTAATTTGAAGTCGTTTAACGAGAAGTTAGAGCCCCTCGATGAGAACTATTTCCAAACAGGTGGTACTAAAGCTTCAGCTCGAGGATGAAGGATTCCAGTGAACGATGAAAGGCATTAGGAAAAGCTGATTTATCGTGATCTTTCGATTCCTCTCTTCATTATATGTGACAGCATGAAGAAGCAAAAACGATAACTAGTATCCGGTGAAAATGAGATTAAACGGTAGGTTTGACGGAAAGAGGGGCTGGGATCCTGAAAGCTTACGGGCTCGAATAAATGTTAGGGGTGTGAGTTTTTAAATCTACATATAGCACACAAAGGATATAACAAATTTTGAATAACAGTAGATGGAGAATCCGCACCCATTCGAATGTAAACTGGCACCGGCGTTTTGAACTTTATGTTGTATACGATTATATGCAAAATACATTGAAATGAAGCCCTTTCAACAATATACAGCAGGAATTGAAGTGGATAAAGAGAGTAAGTGAACGAATGAGATAGAGGAAGGGAGTCGAATTTTTATTCGTAATTAAGCCGTCTGTGGGTATTGAGTAGGACAATACAGGATTTAGAGCATTGTTACCGACCTTATCGGCAGGCTCGCAGTCAGGAAGCAAGGCTTGGTACAGTGTTACAGGCTTTCCGCCGGGGAGGCCCACCACTGGCGTGGCTAAACGCCGTTAAATGCCGCTTTGTTGATTGTCCTGGTTAATTACTATAGCGCTACAGTCGAGGGAACAACCTGTCGCGAGGGGAAGACGGTTGAGAGAAGGAGAGAATGAGAAGGGTTTTGAAATTTTGGTACAAAGCATTGTCTTTCCCTTTTGCTTAGTGATAATACGAAGCAAGCGTTTCAATGGGAGTGGGCTCATCCGAAGGAATGAGAATGCACACGTAACGCGAAAGAGAGACGATTCTCCGGATACGCTGCTCGTTTCTGGCATCGCACGATTGGATTGTGTGCCATGAGACAAGCGAAATATGAATTCAGCGAGCCGTAAACCAGCTTTCAAATTTCAACTCAATAAGAAAACCATTAATAAGAATAGTATGTGCCAAAAGATACTCGTAATCCTACATCCTCGAAATGCACAAAACTCGGAATGTTACATCTCGAAGCGGACGGCAACGAACTCTCGTTGGAAACAACGAATCTTTGTCCCCTTCACCATGGGGTATACCTGAATTAACGGAAGGGCACATACAGAATGTTGCCTCCTTCTCTGCCTCACCGTTCCAGCCTGCGAACACAAAATGGCGGAGGAATGCAATTTTAGGTGTGATATATCACTTGAGCAGCGGGAACAAGAGCAAGAGAACGAGGACTGTAGCTCGCCCGGGCTACATCGTTCTCTGCCTAGCTATTGTTCGACGGATATCCGGTCGGGAGCCCCGACGGGTTGTCGGTGCGTTGAGCGTCACTGGTTTATTAATCCTTGGACACCCTCGGAAGCTCCTAGGCTTTACACTCCAGCGAATTTTCCCTTCATCCCTATCCCGGCCTCTCGTCCTTTACATCCTACTCTCTCGTCGTCTCGTCGGTCGTCTGGCACTGGGGTGCGCGTTGCTCTGATTCTGCTGGTCCAGCCTTACTCCACGGTGTCCTTTAATGGAAGCTCTCGTCTATTGTAAACTTGAATCCTGAATAGTGTGTTAAAATTTCTCTGATGTAGCGTGCGTCTTGCTGAATCAACGCTATTTCGTGATTTCTAATTCACTGGCAGAGAATGCGGATAAGGAATTGATATGTTAGGAGTGAATATTAATTAAATGAGATTCTCTGTGGACTAGAAGCAGAAAAAATATCGATTAACCACTTCTTTTGTTTGTATGGACATTATTAAATTTAGCAGATCGATAAATACCAGAATTGATGACTTCATAGAAAACTATACTGAAAGCCCTTCAGTTTTTCTGTGTTGTTTTTCCGTCATTCTCATCTTTTAACATTTAAGTTTGTGGGAAACGTGGATGGCAAGTCTTTCGATCCTGCAGGTGTATCGCGGCAAGACGATAGTTGGTACTCCTCGCAGCGTGGTCCTTGTAGAAAATGGGTTTTCTTAAGAGAAAACAATGGCACTGTGTGCCATTATCACTGTTTCACTTAAGGGTAGTACATAGGACTAGGATCTGAAGTAGAAGTAGATCCACTTCCTGCGCTGTATTGTCTGGCTGGAGCGGCGGTGGCTAATAACGGTCCACCCTCATCTCATTCTTTCCCTGAACTTTTAGGTCGTATAGAGACGTCGTAAAAGTCCTCTTACGACTTTCCTCTCGTCCTTTACCTCTTCCACATCGTACCATCTTCCTTGTTCTCTATACACTCCCGCATTTCTCTCAACTCGTCGTCTCGAGAGCTACTCGCAATTACAAGCAATCTGGCAATTATTGCTGTCGAAGCGATTGTACAGCCACTAACAAGAGAAATGAAAGGAGGAGCAAGCGAACTGGCGATTTCCGACTCTCCCACGTGGTGGATGCAGCCCCACAAACATATAAATAGATAATATGTGTTCGTGGATTTACGTTGGATGTGATTCTCTCTATACACGTATCGCTTTCGGAATTTTTTGTTTTCGTGAAATGAATTGTACAACCGGGCGGGAATGTGCATCAGAACGCGTTTCCGTATCCCCAGCGGGATCGAAATAACGATACGATAAAGAGGCCTCGGTGAAGGAGTTGCGACGCAGTGTGGGCGTCCCGCCTCTCTATCTTCGGGGCCACCCTATCGAAATGTAATGTAATATCGTCGTGTACAATGCCAGGCCTAACTCCGTCTCACTCTTTTTCCGCAACTTTCCGTCGATAAGGCGAAACTCTCTCATGGACGCATGGATAACATTTCTACCCTTTTCTTTGGTGGTCGAACTGTGACATTTTCTTTTCTTTATTTTATGACAATCTGGGCCATAAAATCGAAATGTATATATCGTTAACGGCCTATCGAGACTTTATCATGAAAGTATTATTATTTTTATTATTATTATGATCATCATTATCCTTGGTACTTTCCATGAACGATAGATTTTACACTAATATAAATGTATTCTCGCCATTCACCTTATCGCTGTACGCTTAAGATATGCCGCCTCTATTTCGATCATCGATGTTCTTCTATTTTCTGCACATGCATATCCCGCAATGTCTCTATCGAGCTTATCTAAGTATTCAGACAAAATCAATCGGAAAGATAATCCTTAAAGAACACGATATTCAGAGAATAACACTCGCAAGATTTTATCATAAATACGAGGAAAACAAATAAAAACACTTGTTGAATTTCCCCAGAATAAAAAATGACCAGTGTGCTTGAGTAAAAGCAAAAAAATGATCGACTATTAAATGATTTGAGAAAGCTTTTTGTCAGAGAATGAAAAATGGGGGATGAACAGGATTGTTTGCGAGACGGATCGAGGACGTTAGAGTCTTTTCCTTATTTTTGGCTGACTTATCCACAATCTGGAAGGATTAGGCTGATACAATATTCATAAGCCACAAGGGTTATCTACTTCGCTATTTCTCCCGCATCCTCTTCCTGTATCTTTCTCTCTCCTCTTTCTCTTTCTCCTTTCAACCGTCCTTCCATATCTTTCGAGCTTTTCTCTTCGTACCTCGCTGCAGTAGCTTCTCTACATCATTTGCCCTTTCTGTACCTCTCGAGACTCGTCCCCTGAGTGCCATACTACCTTCTGGTATACACCCCTTTTTGTATATATGCTTTCTAAGCACTTTTTCCTGGTGGCATTCGGCGTCTATGTAAATGTACCCTCCCTGAACCCGTTCACTGCTCCTATGAAGCTGGGAGAAACCCGAGAGGCCATCGCAAAGAGTATTACGAATATACACGTGGGAGGATGCGTAAAATGCGTATGTGTTCTTGTAGGAGGAAAATAGAGACCGTCCGGCAGGAAAATATGGTTGAAAGGACTAAAGAAAAACTTGATAAAGTGCTTAGCGATGTCGACAGTATTGTAGGACAGAGTAAAGTTTTTTTTTCTTTTTTCTTTTGACGACGTAGCTTTCAGTGTGCCATTCGTGTATCTATTCACAAGCTTTGCTACAAGATCGTTGAATAGAGCAAATCTGCTGAACTATTCTATACAGTTTATCTATACACGTTTAAAATCATGAATTGCCCATGTAATATGTTTCGATAAAATAGAAGCATTGAGAAATGAATTAATTCAGTGTGGAGTGTTGGTTCTCGTGACAGGCTTTCTCCACTTCAACGTTATTACATTTGTCTATAATTTTAAAACCAGCATCTCTGTAAAATTCACGAGACACTCTAATGTATACAAAAACATTTCTGACGTTAGAGAACAGAGCAAATAGCTCGAGCGTTCGCTTGATATCGAGAGGAAGAGAAAATAAGAGATTGAGAGGTATCCCTCTTTCTCACGTGTAAGCGCCTCGTAAAATGTTGTATCTGAAAACACCCACGTCGTTGAAATTCCATATCGGAGATCGTACGTTTTATATCCTCGTGCGAAACAACGGTAAAGTGCACGCGCATTTTGTACACTCTTTACACTTTGTGTTATCCGAGCTAAGCATATGCTCACGCCTTTGTCATATATCCCCAAGACAAATACAGATTTCTCCTCCATTCTCCCTCCCTTTTTTTTTATATTCGGTACCAAAACGCGCTGTAGCAATCAATATAGAAATCGTAACCGGATCTTATACTTTTTGAATGTGCCCAACAACTTCAACGTATCAAAAAAAAAACGCTGAATTCGTTTACGTTTTATATATTTATGAACTGAGTTGAAATAAGTAACTGGCCTTGATGATTACAAAGAGAGGTCTTGAGACATCGCTAGAAAATCTCATTGAGCTCTTGCAATCGTAATGATTAAGAGAGCAAGAAGAAGACAAAGATAGAAAAAGATAGTGATGTGTACTCGGGCTGAGTGTCCGTTCGCGCTTAATTAAAGCTTCTTTGCTAATCTTTTAACGACCCTGTGGCCCGTCGTCGCTCCTGCGATGAGAATTGAAATGAGATAGTGGGATGAAGAGACCACCAGCGGGACCGGAGCTGTCTGTCGCTTCTTTTGCAGACTTCGAAGCTGCTGGCAGAAGCGTGCCCGAGACTTCATCGGTGTCGCTTGGTGTACCCTATTCAAATACGTTTTCACGTCTTCTTGCCAAAGTAAACTAAACGCAGACAAACACAAGATAAGAAATTCCCAGCGAAGATCTTTTCTTCATTCTGCTAAAAAAGATCGGTTCTGCGCACACACGCGAACTGCCAAGAATCTTTTTCCCTCACTTTGCTTTTCTTCCAGTCTCAAAACTGCGACGATTTCACTGTGCTCTGCGTTTCTTTAGGACCAAAATCTGCTCGATACTCATGCAAGAAAGAAAGTTCTTCGACCGGGTATCTTCAGGGGAGAGATAAAGATTAACAGGGAGCAGAAGATGACGCCAGGATAGAGAGTGCCTTGGTCTTCTTTGGCTGCAAAATTCGACACCGCGCAAGAGGGCCGCGTATAATTAAGGACTCGTATAATCCGTACGGGCCGAAAGAGCTCTCGCCTGCCGAGAGAGGCCAGACTAAGATAAGGACTCTGGGCTAACAGGGTTGCATCAAATATAAAAATGCTATACCTTAGAGTAAAAAAGAGGATTTTAATGCAGAGTAAAGGCGATCAAGAGGTTTCAAATGTGACAAGTGCGGATACAGAAAATGGATAGTCTTTTTGTTACTTAAATATAATGTATACAAATGTCGGCTAATTCAAACTTGTTGTTTTATATATATTTTTCTAATGTAATTGCGTCGCGAAATCCTCACGTCAAATTTCTATCATTACGTGGCATCACAGTGATCTCGTAACTTGTATCGGTCGATGAGTGTTCAGGCAAGAGTGCGCTTTAGCAAATCTCTAGTTAGAAGTTCGACACACGATATCAAAAACTGTTTTACCAGAGGAGACGTGAAGTGAGCGTGTTTATACGATGCGATAGAAATGCGAGAGTGCAATCAAGAGGTACATGCAGTTAGGCTATCGATATCCTCTAACTTATAACATCTTTTCATTTATATCTGTGTTTATATGAATGTATGTGGTATATGTATTGGTGTTGGTGTGTGCAGGAAGAGTACACAACTCGTATTCTCGCACTCCATCGTCGTGCAACCTTGTTCCATCTTGGCGAGTGAGAACGAACGAACGGTTCGAACGATCTAATAATTTATAACTGTCAAAGTTGTTCAAACAGCCGTTTGAATTAGTAGTAGCTAGATAATTGGTGTATATGGGCCTGGCAGCAAAGAAATAAACGGAAGATCAAGAAAGAGCGAGACAGAGAAAAACTGAACGTGAATATATACAAGTCGGATGCATCCAGATGTAACCGATGCATATCGCGAAGTTGAGCTGTGGGCACCCCCTTGGGTCATTCCATATGCAGTATCCTCTATGCCTAATGCATATATACTCTAGTTAGTGCAGTGTTGTTACTACTACTTGGCCGTTCCGCGAGAAGCTTTTGCAAAAAGCATGTGTGGGCACACGGACATTGGGTCGTCCGCGTGTGTACCGTGGGCGCACACGCATCGCTTACAAAGCGTCTATTTCGAGCGGAAATAAACACAAAACTCCCCATCTCTCTCGCTCATTCTCGTTGCGAGTTCCATGCTTGCGTATCACCACTTTCCTTCTTTTTCCTTTCTCCGCATTCTTTTTCTTCGTTTTACCGTTTGCTTCTTTTTTTCCTCTGCTATCTCTCGTGATCCCTTGAAGCACATATCTCTTTCTCGTTTTCTCGCCTTCCTCATCTCCTTTATATCTCTCGCGTCGTTCTTTCTGTCAAGCTTTTTTCTTTTTCTCTCTCGCACATCCTATCCCGTACGCTCTGGCACGAATGAACTCCTTGTAACAATAAACTTTCAGATCCGCACGGCAGCGACGAGCTCGGGCTCACATTTGCTATAACATCTTTCTCGTAGATCTTCTTTTCTGCATCAGTCTCTCGTCTCTCTCTCTCTCTCTCTCTCACTCTCTCTCTCTCTGTCTCTCTCTGTCTTCATTACGACAAACGTCCGCTTTGTGAAAATCTCTTCGTTGATGGTGCCGCATACAGAGGATGAAACTAAGTCTTTCCTCTACCGCGTTTGTTTAATGCGCCACTATACGCGAGAGAAAAGAAAAATGTTGCTCGAAAGTCTCTGTTAGCTGATGTGCCTCGTGCACGCTGGCAGCATCACCAGGATCCAACTATTCTCGTCACTTGGATGGGCGAATGATATGCTTATGTATATATACGAGATGAAGACGTGCCGATTAGACCTCTTAATAAATTTAACCGTGGTGTATTTACGTTCCTCTCGTCGCTCTTGTATGTATTTTATTTATATATATATAACATATGTGTATACATAAGGGGAAAGATTCTAACGAGGGAAGAGGGCGCGATAATGACGATTTAAGAAAAGCTTCTTTCCAAAATGTCTCTCCGTCTTATTTAAATGTTTTACCGCGACACAAATATTTTCGTGGTGAATACGAGAAACATGCGGGGCTTAGATATATCTGTATACACACTTTTTTTTTTTTTTTTTTACTATACGGCGCTGTTTTAAATGGGCTCATGGTGCGAATGAATTTGTTAGGCTGTAAGACACAAAATTGAGAGAATTCTGAGAATCAAGAATATTTGAAAAGAATAAAAAAAACACATACACAAAAATAAAGAAACACGAGCAATAAAAAAGAATTTCGATGTTAAGCGAAGATCAGCCACTCCCGGGATGGTGTCGATGGAATTATACGACGAAACAAAACAGTATAGAATTGGCAAACTAAAACGACTTTCTAAAATGCCCATCTCTCGTTCACACACTACTATATCCAGTGATCCAAAATAAGAAGAAGAGAGCAGTTGGACGAGCTATTTTTGCCCACGATGTTTCTCGCTATCTCTTTTGCCGCGTTGCAGTTAACAATGCAAGTAGCATCGGGGATTTTCTTTCCCGTTCGTCGTCGGAGTCGTCCTCGTCGACGTTTTCGCCGTCATCGTAGCCAATGTCGAAAATAGAGTCGTGAATTTATCCGGTTACGTTGGGACTTTGAAACACAGTACGATGAAGTTAAAGCAAAACAGGAGAAAATCCACGAATCGATGTTAACGCCCTTGTAAAATCGCCGAACAGTCAAAAGAATTCTCAGAGTATTCGTTGTCGTAGTGTTCTCATCGTTTGGGGGGACAAAAAACGAGAAGAACAACTAGTGGAAGATGAAAGAAAGATTCGGGACCGCACGAGTCACACTATTCTCAGCGCATGTGGTCCCGATGACTTGTTCCAGCCATGATCTGGCCAAGTTGAAACTATGTATACATACTCATATGTATATATGTATACAATATATCGCATAGGAAAACAGATAGAAAGGAATTAAGATAAGCCAAAACCCGTTGTCGGAATGCGAATCGATAGGTTATGTGGGCGCTACAGGATAATGCCTTTTCCTATACGGGCGATGTATGGCGAAGGAGAATCCAGTGAAAAGAGAATAAAAATTGGAGAATAAATAAAATGAATCGTTGTTCAGGAAAAAGTAAAAAAAAAAACAAAATAACGACGGTACTCGCCTACGGGATTTCGTCTTTCTACACCTTGGGAATTTATCAAAATGAAATTGTTTACCAACGGGAATCAGTCGAACAAAATTTTTAATCGACTACGCTATCACGAAAAAACACTAATTGCAGATAAATATAAAAATTTTGTTCGCATGCTGAATCCATCGATCGAGAAATTTATTTATTTTCGAAAGGGCATTTGTTCCCCTTCCATCTGTTGTTAATTGGGCATGCTGCTGCGAAGCAGGAGAATCATGGTTGTTCGTCGATATATATAGACATAACTCCAAAGTGTACGCTATAAGAAACGTCTGAGCAAAACACTCTTTCCATTCGATTTTCTCGTTTCACGAGATCGAGACTCTACGCGAGGACGGGTCCTGCCGCGAACATTATTCACGCCATCCATGCAGCTTCGCACTCGTTCTTGGTCGTCCTGACAATAAAAAAAAAAAAAAGAATGACGAAAAAAGGATACTGTATGTTCCAGAAAGACCCGAGACGCTGTGGGATAGAGAGACACACTCTCGACACCTACTGCACTTTTTCGCGTTCTCTCCCTCTCGCTCTCTGTCCTTCACCCGTTATTTCTTTACCGCATATAGTAGCCTTGACGTAGTCCACGGAGAGTATACCAGGCGCCCACAGGGAGCGAGAGAACTACCTAATTTATCGCTGGCACGCACGAGCCTATTAATAAACTTCGAGATTCCCACGAGCGGGGCCCAAAAGATTCGCGAGGATCGTCGTTGCGAAGAACAGAGAAAGAAACGCGAGGAAGAAGTGAAATAAGAAGACACGACGAGAAGAGAGAACAACGGAGAAGCTTTTTGCTTCGTCTCTCGTCGTTCTTTTCTTTCTTCGGGCACTGCTGAAAGATCGTCGACCCTTTCGAAAGTCCCCGCGGACTCATCTCTCATGCATCCAGACACATAGACAAACCCCCTGGCTTCTTTCTTCTCTGTAAGTTGGGTTTTTTATTCAATTATTTTTCTCGACACATTGCAAATTGTATATAATACAGAATCCGAGTGATGCCAGGACATCCTTACGCATTCGCGCTCAAGGATAATGCCGTGGTAAGGATGAAAGTATAGTGGAACAGCGCGTATATGGGTAGGAATTTTCTCGCATCGAGAATCTTGAATGCGCGATATTCCTTTCATCCAGAAGGTAAAGCCAGCAACACACGGAAATCTAACAGAACGCAAGTGTATATACAAGCGGTAGCTTTGACCTAACGCCGTCGGTTCTGCCATAATTCACGGCCCCCACGGTGCGAGTGAATCTCTGTCACCAAAGAGCACCCGCGTAGCCAACACATGAAATGAAAGATACAGAAGAAACGAGCGGAGTCAAGGAATAAGGCCCTGACTCTTCTCTACATACAAGTGCATGTACGGAACTTTTAACCTTTCTCTTTGTTTCCATATATCTCACACGTGAAAAGTGCCAAAGAGAAAAGTGACTCTTGCGGCAAGTTGAAAGTCTCGTATATTTTATATCCATAGTTAGAAGAATCGTTTGCTGCGAAAAATCTTCGCGTCTTGTTAAAAATATATCTGGTGCAACTCTGTAAACCACAAACACCTAAATGAAGTCTATAAATGGGAAGTAAATAAGATACTCGAGAGAGCAGAATCGAGTGTGCAAAACCATAGTCCACTGCAGTGGGATTTTCAGTATTTTGCTTCAATCTCTTCGGGCTCTTCCTGCCGTTATTTTCTAGATATGGCGCATCCTTCTATTGCGTACTCCCCAAGGGAAGACGATCAAAGAACCAGAGTGATTCATATTTCCACACAGCAAAAAGGATCGCCCGAAGTATAATGAAGTGCGATACCGACTGTGAATGGACTTTTCCTTTTGATAAATAATGCACAGGAATAGTAATTTAATTAAATTCCTACGAAAACCATTGAAGAAAACTTGAATTGGTCAGTACCGCGGTTGTTTGGCCGACAACGTTCTGAGGGAATAAAAATCATCGGCTCCCTTTGCATTGCTATCGTATGGGAAATTCCTGATATGATTTGACCCGAAAGATTGTAGGATAACTCTTATAACTTACGTGCGATATGCAATTTTCCTTATGACTAGCCTGAGTCTTCAATCCTTGGCTGACGTTCCCCAAGCTAAAGGAGTCTTTGCGAAAGGGCTATGAGACTGACGAGCGATGGAGATTGCCCACACTGGAGCGTCGCAGCCATAGTCTCTTTGGACGTCGCGTTCAAAAGGAGGATATGAATCTATATATTTATATATAAATAAGTATATAGACTGAAAGAGCCTGTATCCTGTACAGGGAGAACGTTGCAACGAAAAAGCGGCAGGGGAGTAGAAAGAAGGAGTTTGTGCACGCCATTTCTGCCGGAGTATATAGCGAAGAGACCCCTTGCGAGCGCCCTTCATCTCCCTTCGCGGTGCTTCTCTTTCTATCCTCATTTCTCTTCCTCTTCTTGTTCGCTTATACGTATATATAGGGTCGCGTATTCCGTAGAAGATGAGATAGAGGTTGGCCTCGCGGCGGTGAAATAACGACACGACTAGAGTACGCTTTTCCCGGGCTAAGAGGAAGAAAGAGAAAGAGGAAGAAAGGAAGATAGACTGGAGTGAGCGAACAGCAAAGCACCTTACTTGGTTGGATCTCGCTTTTGCACGGCCAGGGCCCCTGGACCTCTCTTCTATGTACTCTTCCTCCCTTCTTGCTCCACTGGTACATCCACATCTTGTCCACATATAGATGTATGTGAAAGCACGTACAATACACGGATATATACATATAAAGACGTATATAAAAGATGGGGAAAGACCTCTGACTGGTATCAGTGCTGGCTATGCAGTCTCGTTGCATTCACCGCACAGTTTTGCCAAGAGATAGAACGAGAGTCGGGAGAGAGGTTGTATTATATAGGATAAAAATATAGAGCGCTGTAGCCCTCGGCTCTCTGTCTCCCTTCGCAGGATCGAAGGCGAACGACGAGAAGAGAGCCTCGAGAAACCAAAGCATATCCTGAGCTCGTAGTAAATAGGATCCTCTCGCACGTACCATCGCAACCACGTCGAAAACAAGAGAGTGCAAGAAAGAGAGACAGACAGACATAGATATTGTAACCACGAGAGAGAATCGCTAAACAAAGTCACGAGTACTCTTATACAGCCCGAACCTTCCCTCTGGGCTCTAGAAAATTACCTGGTCTTCTGTTAGAATACACACTGATAGTTTTTTTTATTATAATATAGTCTGTTCCTATCCTGTGAATGAAACGGCAGACTAGATCCTTCTATTATTATATCACGTGATGTCAATTGTATAGCTTGGGATTGGAGTCAATGGGCCTAACGATCCTATTTTGCTGATAGAGTCTTGATTAATTCTAAATGTTGCTTGTGAAAGACTTTTTCTCTTTCGGTAATGTGACGATCACGTTAGACGGATAAAAGGTTTTAGCGAATACGCACGTGCCGCTCGGTATTAAGACACGCGCGGCTCTGGAGCCTCTCGTTATCGCCTTAACCTGGTCACGGACGCGCTGTGGGAGTTTCTATTCACTTGTATTCGGTTCCATCATCGTCAGCAACGTAGTCTTTGCTTTTCGAAGCTATTCACCGATCGACGATCGCCCATCTTTTCACAACGTGTTACACAATAGCACGGGATTTGCAAGGTTCCGAAGACGACACACCTTTCCCATTGATCACGACATTCCTTTCACTCTCGGACATGTAATGAGAATCCTGGACTAAAAGAAATGAATCGAGACATTGAATTCTTTGATAGAAAAAGGACAAACGATCGTTCCTGATCGCAATATTCCGTGGAATAAAATCGGACAAACTTATATATCTGATTGATCTCACGGCAAAGAGTATTACTGAAAAGATGCGCAGCATCCATGTAGCCAGCTCCATATCTATATAAACGTCAGTGAGTATCGGTAATCGAAACGGTATTATCAAATGGACACGCTGCGATGACAATAATGGGCATCGATTTCGGATAAAATATATCTGTTTTTCGATAGCTCGCAAAGAGCGATCACCTTTTTTTCTTTCTTTCGGCTCTCATTTCATTCCTTTATTCGCATAACTCGACACTCCCGTTTCTCGCCTTTCCGTAATCGGAACTAAATCGATTTTTACCTTTCATACTCTATTACTGAAGAAATTACGTTTCTAAAACTTTTTTTTTTTTCTTTATCAATTCTGATGGTGAAGGAAAGTATTCGCATTACATATTTCATTGCAACATTTCACAGGGGTCTACGGATGAAAAAAAGAAAATCGGCCTTTCGTAAATTGAATGTGAACGATAATCGCGAAAGTGCAATCTTGTAGTTCATTAAAATTTGAATAGAAATAGCCGAACATACAAACGGGAAACCTCCACACCGTAGTGAACGAAGAATGCACTTCTAGTGTGATGACATACGTGTCTTAAAAACGATTCCAACAAAATAGTCTCTTGCACCATCGTGATAGAAATCTTTGAAGTTTACGACGAGCAGTGCGGCAATACGATTCCACCACCCACCATTTCTTTCCTGCATTTTTATCTGCTGGTACACTCAATACTTACCTGCATGGCAGGTGCAATTCCTGGGCTATTGCCGCGCCTCAGGCTAATTCTCAACTTGCATTAGAGTACGGCCCTTTCGACCCTTTAGTCTCGGTATTGCCGGGCCATATATATTCCTGCAGGTATATGCGTAAACCTCGTGCGACGTTCAATCATAGCGTACAGCCCCGGTTTTCCGACTCGAGCGAGCGTTATGTAACGCAGCACGGACGCCTACTCGACGACTATCTCGGACTCTAGGGGCGGAGTTTGAACACTCGTGCGTCGCGTTCCACAAACAAATCATACAAAACCAGTAACGCTGGAATAACATGCAAAATTATGGGAGTACATGGGGTAACTTATTAAAAGAGGTATACAAACGACAAAAATAATTTCCTTTAGCCTTACAACGCGCCACAAGGTATAGAGTCAGAAGCAGAGAAGAGGGAGAGAATCCGAGAGTCTGTGAGTTCGGGTACGGGCGGACAGTACGAGCCGGTCGTCTTAATCTCGCCGCATTAAGTTATCAGTGGAAATACGTACTTTTGCCAGCAATTTATCGCTCAATCGCAGGTTGTTTTGGTCTCAACGTATATGTCCACCGTATATGTGGTATACGTGCGGCGCCAGATAAGGCACTACACGTGTAGCATATATGGCATACACTGAGTCCCTCCGGTATATGAGAAAAGAAAAAACAGCCCACCCAGTTATCCAGTGAATTCCACTAGTGATTATGCAGTTGTAATTGCGAATAAAAACTCAACTCTCCACAGGCGATATGTGAAACTCGTATCAAACGTGATAAATCATTTCGTTTATCCGTGTTACATGGTTTTGCGCGTTGTCGATATCATGCGCGGGTGGAAGGGGGGAAGGGGAGCTGTGCGTGATAGGGATACCGCGAGTTGCAGTAATAATCTGAGACACGGAGTAAAATAAAGCTAAATCACCGCAATGATTCTCCAATTCTCGGAGGCTCAGCGAATAGGAATCTCTACATATTTAAAACTTCGTCCTGTATTATGTTCTCTGCACGAGGATTCCCTGCTTTCATAAAGGATTGCCAACACGTTCGGTATCGCGAAGATTGCAACGAGATAGGACCGCGAACGATGAAAGAGACAAGAAAAATATCGAAAAAAAACGATGTTGACCAGTCGTGGCATCGGCAGGCGAATACATAGTAATGCACCTACTTTGCCGTTGGAAAGTTGGCGAGATATGATTTACATCGGCTCGTAGGTAGATATAAGCAGGAGCTGTGGGCACTGCACTTACACTAAGATATACAATGTATTCAGATCCTCGAAGCACAACATACACAAACACTTGTTTGCTTCATACATTCAACTCTCTGGAAATATGTTCTCGCGATACACTACCAAGAAATGTGTAATCTATGATGATGATGATGATGATGTTCATGATGTTGATGATGATGATGATGATAATGATGATGATGATGATGATGATGATGATGATGATGACAATAATGATGATGATGACGATCCCGCGAGTGAAAACGATGGGGACAGAAACCACGACATCGAACTCGACCACGCCATTCATAAGAAATTTGGAAAACGTTTTCTCGCAGTCAATAATAATAGTCTCACAACATTACCATCCCACGGTTTTTCGTGTCAAAGAAAATGCCAAAAATCGAAAGAAAACGAAAAAAAACGTTCAAAGGGGTATGTAAAGGGTAACGGACGGTAAAGAAAAAAGGATCCCGGAGAATACATGCATCAGATAGGGCTGATTCATTCCAGATGTCCCATACGAGCTCAAACTTATGAGAGTCGTTATGTCGATACGCGAGAGCACGTTGGACCGAAGGCGAGTTGGTTTTTTTTAATTTTATCGGTATTCTTAGCGGTGTGCGTGAGTGCGTGTGTCTCGCAAAGGATCACGTTGATGTCCATCGTTGTTAACCGCACATCGGACGATCTGCGTGATACTTCGAGAGCCAAGACCGATTCTCGGAGTCTAGCCGCACCCACGCGACTCATTCACTCGCTTGCTCTTTCTCTGGAGAAGCTCGCCTGATTTCGAGTATAGGAAATCAAACAAACAAAAAATGGGGAGAGCGATGAAGAAAAAAAAAGAGTAGAAAAAGGCGAGAGGAGCCGTTTCGTGGACTCTCAAATCTTCGCGCGAGGATAACCACGAGGAAGACGACTTGGAGCAGAGACTTAGGGATGGGCATCGAACGAAACACACTAAACACCAAGGGACATCTTCAACGACGTGCGTTATAAGGAATTCCTGTGTAGGGGATTTACGCGCACGCCTACGATCAAACACACACCTTTTCTCATCTTCATCCATGGATGCTACTCATACGTACGCAGCCCAACCGACTGGTACGAGGATAAGACTCATTTCTTGTTGTGTATCTATCACACCCACGATATCCCAAATGCCTATTCCAAATGCCCCGTGTATACACAGTAAAGGGACCGTGCGAGCACGGAAGTCGTTTCTCTAACTGATGATCACACACGCTTCGTGATGTAGGCATAAGAGCCTTTAAAGAGTAAGAGAGTATAGATATAAAAAAGTGTATACGTTTCTACATATATTTATCTGAAAAACGTGTTATGACGAAGATGAGGTTTCGTATGGCGATTGAATTAAGTGCCTGAAACACGCATTTTTTTCCACAACTTCCAGAGCTCACATTCGACTCACCAAATGAACATTTTTTCAATGAAACTCCATCAGATTGAATTGCCACATTATCGCAATGAAAATAAGATGCAATTTTGCAGTAATGAAGATTGATGTAAAAATATCCGTAGCGTTACCCACAAAGGGTTCCACCAACGAACTCATTTAAATTCATTTGATTAAATGATTCTTAAAGATTTGAATTTTAACGATCAATTTCTTATGAAGCTGCTCGTAAGATATTGATATAGAGCCGTGAGTCGCGTGTCTACGATTGCACCGCTCGTTCTCGCAAGTCCGTAAATCTTTGGATTTTTGTATCCTCGTGATGGAAATCAAGTGTCGGGTAAATCGCTCGCTAACCGCGTAGGAATTAAAGCGCGCGCCGTTGGCGTTTTAAGGAGAGAAGCAATTGCCGACAAACGCGACAAGAGAGAGGTTCGCAATGAAGGGAAGAAGGTGAGTTTCGGGGAGAGGGGTGTCTGGAGCTGCTTTACGAGCGTCGGCAACACGCCTTAACAAGCTCATTAGTCTATTCGCATGACAGCAGGTCCTGGCTATATTACCATCACAACTAGCAATGCTGAACTTATGTATGAAATATATACAGAACGATATGAGACGGTTTTTACTGCGAAAATAATAACGGGTTCTCCCACCCCGTTGGCCAGCGTTGTCGCGATGTCGTTCGCCAACTCCAGGTCTGCTCTGTATACACGATACATCAAACATACCTTATTACTATATATTCAATACCTTGCCCGATAGGTGTATCAACTTCGAGTATATCAACCCCCACACTTCCCTTTATGGGCCGTAGTGGAGAGTGTTACCACGAGCATCGTAAAGCCACGAGTTTAATCGCGTGCAAACGCCATTATATTTCGTTTTCTTTCTCTTTCTCTTTTTCACTCTTCCTCCATCACTCCAGCCCCTCGTTCCACCGGCTCTCAATGAAGCATTTCCATTCGCTGGTCCTTTAATTCATGTGCCATTTTACAATTAAATTGACCATAACAATTTTTAAGATTGTAGTAAACAAAGACCACACAAACTGCCGAATAGGAAAGAGAAACTTTAAAAACCAAGAACAACATTGATTGCTTTCGCGGCATTCTCTCCCTGTCTGCCCACTGCTCGAAACTTTCCCAGCACAATAGTGCACTTATTTTATTCTTACATCAATCAAGTCATTGAGTCTCATTTATTAGAACTCTATCAAGCAATGAATCTAATAATAATGCTCAAGTGAGTGATCGACAAAAATGAAAAATGATGGATATTCTCGGGGATGGAAACACTACAATATTGGATTTGTAGTTTACTCGTTGATGTATTGAGAAACGGAGAAGTTAGGAGCAATTGCGTGATCGAAGCTGCCGCCTAAGTGCGGCAATGGACAGAAAGGGCTAAGCTGGGACAGCGCTATGGGCTCTTGATTACGGGCTATTCTCGAAGTTTCCAGCAACCAGAAGATAAACTTCCCGGAGGTTGGTGGATTTCCGTATACATTAATTGTACATGAGATATAGTTTGCCTATATTCGGCGGGTGGTATATATAGGGCATTCATAATCCAGGAGAGAAGCCGGGCGTACTTCCAATCGACTTTGAACCCTTGAACACTGTAGCGTTTCAACGGCATTACCGATCAGACCTACCTTCACCTTCTCTCGCTCTTAGTTTAGCTCTTCGAAACGACCATCTCTGTGATGGTCCTCTCTTCAACCCGTTAAGCGCTATATCGCTCCCTGTTGACTGACTTTTCATTTAGATTCTATGCACGAAAAGTGCATCGTCTGCCCGCACAGATGCAGTCGTGAGGGTTGACGCGCGTTAAACTCACAACTGCAAACTGCTGAAATACTTGGTCAAGGCTTATCCCGAATATTGATGTTTCATCGACATCGGTGAAGAATTAAATAATCAAAATGTCAGACAGTAGAAGGTATATACCGTAATAAAGTTTACTTGTTTTCATTTCTATTGCTTTTCAATTGAATCTCGATCAATGCAATTCTCGACTTCTTATAATTGATGAGACTAGCCGTTCAGATATCTTGAAGCTTTTGCGGACTTGTCTTCGAACTCCAATAAACAAGCTATTGTATGAATCAAATAGTTCATTTTTAATTGAAGAAATAAAAAGAACTCACGAATTAAGAGAAAGCTCGACAGGACAATTGTAATGTTTTTGACTGCCGAAGTTCGAACAACACTCTGAATGTTTTTGGGCAAAAATTCTGAGGACGGAGCTGAGGGAACTGTCGATTTGTTTTCAAATACCTGCCTTACTCCTATCAGTAGAAAATCCAACACGTTATCAATCTCCTTTAGCAGACACGCAGATAATTAAGGCCTTTCTCGAGACCACAGTCGTCTCGTTGCTCGTGTATATGAACTGCAGTGCACGGGGTTTTTGCGGGTTGGGGCGGGGACGCCCTCCCGTTTTATGTACGGATCGCATGTCCGAACTTCTTATCTTACGCGCGATCCTGCACGATTTTTTTTCTCTCGTTCGCCGCCTCCTTACGATCGTCTCTTCTCTGGAGCACACACGCAGACACGTAAAAGGGCATGCGAGAGGCTATAAGATGAGGCCCGAAACGCAAAATAGTGTGATGCAAGGCGTTGGTGGAACTAACTGCTTCACTCATCAACGCGCCAATTCCGAGAACTTTAATCATGATTCTGTAGTAATTCAATAATAATAACAACATATTAACCGAGAATACGAGAGTATTACGTTAACTAAACGATGTTTTCGTTTATTAAGAATATTTTCCTCTGTGCACGAGGAGATACATCATCTTTTGACTAAGAAATTTCCGAGATGTAATTACGAATGCGTAACGGGCCTTTTTGCGCTTAACCTCCAAAGATCTGATCCCCGACTGTATATAAATTTTTTTTTCTTCTCTCTTCCCCTCTCGTGGCTTCACTTTTTCATTATTCCTCCTTTTTTATCCTCTTTCCACTTTCAGCACCGCCCTGCGCGAAGAGAAACGCAAGAAAGCGTTTTGCTGGAAGGCCTAAGATAAAGGATCTTTATTTCCATTTCTTAGACGTTACTGCGGTGGCTCCTTTTCCACGAACGAGCAGCAGTAGTCATGGTATAAGTCACATGCTTGCCAGTGGCAAAAGCTTTGCGTTATGTGCCGGATAAAGATTTCCTTTGATACGAGACTCATTCTCTCTTTCGGGTGCGGGAATTTTTGTTCGTTCTTGATTGCCAGTCTTATTTGCGTTGACTCCGTGACGCTCTTTAACAGTTTTCTCTCGTATCTCGTTTACCATAAAATAAATCTTTTTTTCTCGCATTTAGTGCCATTTTTCTAATGTGTGTTTCTCTTTTTATGTGTTACAGGTATGTCAAGAACGATTGTAAACATGAAACTTTAAACAGACACCGATGTCATAAACTTTCCCTATCGTCAAAAGCAGTAAGTGCAAAATCATTGGTACATTTATGTTGATTAACGGATTACATCGTACATTTTTGTGATAACCAAACCGTTGAGTAATTGCGTCGCAAGAATATTGCAATTAAGAAGAATCGTCTTTGATAAGTTATTCGATCAATAGTCACACATTTATATATATTTGATGAAAAAAGATAAAAGACGATATGGCACGGTCTAACGGCTAACACGGTGACGACGAGATTACTTCATGATGTAGTGAGCGATGAAATCAAATCTACCCAAGCCCTCATGAAGAGCCTGTAGCATTAGGTGGATCAGATATCGAATCCAATGAGCTCATTATATTTTAGCCGAGCGCATTTATCGCAGTAAGACGAAGCGCCCGTGACTTTCTAATGATTAATGAAACTAAGAGTTCGAACGAATACCTGTAGGTGTTTTTTTTTCCTTTTTTTAAATCATACCATTTGTGTTTGTCATTGAACGTGCGGGCAGAACTCCGAGACACAAGATTGAATCGGTTAGTCGCGAGGATATGCAAAAACAATAAAAACAAGCGGTCGTAGTACGTGATAAATAAATTTATTTCCAACCACAACGAAGTCTGAGTCAATCAATTACGATAAACAAAGAAAAAAATAAGTGGTTTCCAAAAATAAATCGTACTGACGTGAGAGATAGATCGATTGAAAAAAATCGTAGTTTTCACGCGCTTCCCGTTTATCTCTGTCGCCTTCCTGTCTTCTTGTCTCCTTCTTCTTCTTCGTATTCATTTTATTCTCTTATACGCTGAATCGGTGAGATTAACCGCGGGGGCAGGAATAAATCACACGGCTAACCGCGTTCAGAGTGCCGGCTGCCATGCCGGTTAAGTTGCGAGAGGGTAAAACTATAGAGCAAACGATGGAGGGTTTTGGAGATCGAGAGAAGCCGCCTAGTCGCCGTCGTGGTCGTCGTCGTTGTCGCTGTCGTTCGCGTCGTCTTCGTACTGCCAGATCGACAGAGAAAGCGATAGTGTAGAGAGAAGCCGCGCATGAGACCAAAGTGATAAATCCTGCCTACTTCGCAGCTGGCGTACGCTCGAATTAATAGAGCCTCCTCCTTCTCTTTCTCTTTCTCTTTCTCACTTTCTCGCTTTGCCCGAGCTCCATGTTGATCCGGCAAAGAGAGTTCCTCTCGCAAGAGCGGAAACACTAAACGAATAGTAGACACTTCTTCGATAGTGCGCGTCTCGACACTTCGTATATTATTCTTTTAAAAATAGAGGGAACAAGATGAAGGCAACGACAATAAAAAGAATTTTGCGACGGAGCGAGAACGAACCAAAAAAAAAGGGACAAAAAAACGTTTGCTTAAGTGCGAGAACTCGCGAGGGACGGAGCCTCGTTTTCTCATCGTTAAACGATTAGACACGTGCTGCTCCCTGAATTCAGTTTATCCTTTTCACCACGCACCATCACTTCGATATTATGCACCAAATTACCTTTGAGATGATCGTGCTTTTAGCGCTTACCTTCCTCACAAGTAATTCAAAATTTGAATAATTCGATGATGATAATGAAACATGAATTTGACCATACGTTTTCTCTGCAATAGACGTTGATACGTTATTAGACGTGGGTCAATGGATTTGTTAAATTATACAAATTCCATGGTGTTTAAGGTATCTATTGATTTTCGTTCATCCAAATAAACTGACATAAATGTCCAATTAATTATTCCAAACTTCGTAAATCGCGTTTACATTTTTTTTAAACAGCTCTCGTAAAATATATTTACAAAACATTTGTGGCTATTTTGTCTCGTTAGGTTTTTGGTCGCATGATATCTTCGTTTCTCATTACAAAAATGTATGTAATTAACGTAGCGCCATATTGAGTCACAATCAAAAATCAATTGGGTATATGAGCGAGGAAAACTGCGATTTGAGGAAATGATCGAAGAGGAGGGTGATTCTGGGAATACCGAAGGGAAGGGGAGTGGGAAAGAGAGAAGAACATGGCGAACCATAATTGGCCAAAACCAAGTTAGCTGGCGAGTGCGATGGGTTCTGCTCAAGGGATACGTTGAATGAGAGAGCTCTTGTACACGATGCATGAATTGCTGGATGAATGACAAAATAGCTACGTTAAATCTGTACAGGTTGAAACACTAGAGCGACAGAAGCACCCCCGCGTGATGTTTCGACGAACAAGGGACTATATACGTATGTATATAAACGATTAACGATGCGTGACGACGGAAATGAGAGAACGGATACAGGAACAGGCGTGTGACACACGGATTTTACCTAATTTGCCAATTTCCTGCTTCATTAAATATACCCGATGCGTACATACGAGCTGTACACATGCGCACTCGACGTTACCACTCGAGCTCCACAAAACACATGGAAATAGTACGCAAGTAAATAGCAATTAACTGAGAGAAGAATGCATGGCGAATTTGAGTAACCAACGTACCTTCGACGTGCATAAACTGTGGAAGCTGACAAAAGCCCGTAAATATATTTAATATTTATATACACACACATATGTATATGTATGTAAAAATATAAATATAGCCATGCGCACACATAGATATATATATATGAAATGTGCACAAAGCGAAAGGGACAGAAGCTTTTATAACCTCGATTGGTTGACATGCTTTGCCAGGCAAAACAAAAGGGTCATCCCTGCACTCTTCTACCCTATCAACTTCCGACGGGATAATTAAAAGCCGCGCATACTCATGCAAGTGAATGCTCGCGCTGAATGTAAGCTAAAAAAACGTAATATAAAATACGAAAAATGCTTGGACCAATTTCCGTAATATTGCAGCTACAGAAAAAACGTGAAAAAAGGCATCGTGTTTGTTGGTGACAAGTTGAAAAGCTGTATACGAGCCAAATGTGGTTTTATACGGTGTATCAGAGTGCCAGGTTGTGTAAACATTTGCAATCAACGGGCACGATTTCAGCATTGATAGGCGGAAAAGCATTGGTCGAGGTTTTATTTTATTTTGCGTCCGCGTTATATAATATTTGCCCGAATTTTTAGCGTCCAAAGTTATTATTCGAGGCGAGAGAAATTGCCAAATTTGCTGGCTTTTCAGCAGAGAGTAGTTTTACTTGTGTACAGAAAAATATACTTGTATATATTTATTCACGGAAAAATCTGTGCTCGAGGCTCTCCCTATCCAACGCGAATACACATATTACGAGTAAGATAAGAGTCTTCGAGAATTGTTGGGAAATATATTTATCTCATGCTGATAGCAGGGAAATCCTAGCGAGTTATTTTGCATACATTTATATATATATATATGTATATTTACGTCTGCTGTGTTGCCTGTATAGATCGTTGCACTTCTGCTACTGTGCTTCGTATTGGGTTCTCGCGAAACAGTGGAGTTGAGCCGTACATCACGAGAAGATAAAACTTTTGCCACGTTTTCTTTTTTCGCAACTGCTAGAAGAGCACAGAGAGTGAGAGAAATAAAAGAAAAAACGTAAGGTAGAGAAATACGTTAACCCCTGTGACAGCAACGTACCTATATCTGCAGTCTCGAAGTTCTAAATAAGCGAGAACTACGAAGAAGAGAGCGACGACGCACTCCGAAAAGCAACACACAGATATATAAATATATAAAAGAAACAGAGGTAGTGAGAGCTGTGGGAAAATAAATCGTGATTTCACGTGGACGATTTATATAATATACGAAACAAAAGTTCTCGCGCGTGGATGTCCGAGCGTTTGGCTCGGGATTACTCGCTGTATAACTGTTGAAGAGAGATTCCCGTGTATTCAATGCTCGGGACAAGGATAAAATATGAGGATTTAAGTTTCTATGCGGAAAGACACAAGAGTGATTAACGAGAGATATATAGAAAATGGAAATAAAAGTGAGGGACGAAAAAACGACCAAATAATTCGCAAAGCAGGTGTCTAGGCCTGAGAACCGTTGAACAAAAATCGCCGTACGGCAAACTAAGGCAATGGATGTATGTATAAGTAATAAAAGAGATTAAAAAAAAAGGAGGCCCCACTGACAGGTAAACGTCGAGCGACGTGACGTCCATTCACTCAGCAAATTTTCTAAGGCAATCTTATGGAGAACGGAAGAGCCAGACAATCGTTCGTTTTCAACGACTCCACAGTTTGCAAAGCTTGCCAATTGACGCGTGTTCAACCGTGCTGGCTATACATTTTTTATATTCTTTTTTCTTCAACATTATGACAAATGATGTGCTCGCAGCTACGGACTTATCGCTAATAATTCGTCAGCATCCCGCTGCGTATGCTTAGCCGACGCCCACGTAAAATCATCATTCATGGGGCCACCGCTCGTATTATTACATCGACCACCGCAGAATCCACGATAAGAGTTAGAAATATCAGTCAAAAAGTCATTATTGACGTAGGTGCCTTTCTAAAACCATCGGTAGCGCCCATAATGTGTTTTTTTTTGTTTTTTTCTGGGTGCCTACCGCAATTTTATACCTGCTATTCGTATTATTTGCCCATTTTATTACTCGTAAATTCAGCGAAAACGAACACACGAAACCAATCATGAGTCAAAAATTAAAGGCGCTGCAGTACGAACTTTGTTGCTTCAATTTTAATCAAATGGATTCGTACCTTCGATCTTCGCTAGGTCATTCGACAAGTATATAATTACGTAAGTTATGTGTAAAACATCAATTATGACAGTACCAGATGTATTGTACACAGTGATGTTTGGTAGGGTAGTTTCTACTGTGATATCCACACGAATGTCTGTAACACGACGTAGGAACTCACAGACGTATGCATCGTAACGTCAGAAGCATTGAAACCAGAATTTTCGAACGAACAGTGAACATGACACCAGTACAGCTTCGCTGTAACCGAATGAGAGAGAAAACGCTCTTCCAATCTCGCCTCCGCGCCTAAATAGCCGGCAAACAGCGGCGCATTGGTCCGTTCAGCCGGAAACACGTCATGAACCACGAATCGGAATCTCAACATCGCGAACTCGAGTTTAGCCACTTGCAAGTTCACTATCCATACATGGTGATATTTTCGTCATATATTTTCATCGTATTATTATTTTTTCCCACACTTACAGATATTTTTTTTTAATTTTCATTCATGCCTCTTGAAATTAAGTAGCATCGAATGTCATTGGAGGTAAACCCATGAAGGTCACGAGCAGTTGGAAAGAATATCGTAAAAGTTCGAAAGGATATTGATGCAAATATGAGAAATAAAAGTTAAAAGATGGACATCGGTGTGTTCGTTCATTTTACAATGCAGTGGTAAGCTTGTGTGATTTTTCTTTGCAACGGTGCTATGCATGCGAAACGCGTAAATATAAATACAAAGCTACAAACAGAAACTGGCTTTTCGTCGGTTCAATTACAATGCAAAGAGACTGCCTTCGAAATGTTGATTTTCAACTGAGCTCTACAATGACAAAAATAGCGTAAGACTGCGCGTAAAACATTGGAATTTATAAGTTGCCTGACTGTGTCCAGTGCAATCGTAAATGGTTTATAAAAATACGCTGAAGCGATTTGGTCGGATTTCGTAGCCTTGCATCGCCAATTTTCTCGGGAACGCGTTGCAGTCAAAGCAGTTTATGTATGAGCGTGTGTTCATTTGAATATCGAGGCTGCACATTTAAACAGACGTATCGTGTTTGTTCAGCGAGTAAAATGACGCCCTTTTGGTGGTATTGCATCGAGGTTTAAATGCACATGCTCAAAAACGACGTGGAGTATGTATACGAGGTCGAAAGAGAGAAAGAAGATAGGCGCCGACAGGTTCAATGGTGCGAACAAGATCGTCAAAGAGCAAGAAAGCCGCACTATTACCCCGATATATACATTCGTACAAAGATATATTATCTCCCTGTATTTTACACCCTTTCTCTCGTGTCTGACACTAGCCAACAATTTTATTCTTCGATTCCCCTGCAGTCTGCATCTCTAGTCAGCGCAGAAAAAAGAACATGAGGAAAACTGGCTCAATAACTCCTAACAATTCAGCCTCCATTTCTTCACTGGAAACTACGTATAGTTCAGACTCGCTCTCGTGTTCAAAGAGGTCCATAACTTATCCGAAATTCTGACGGGTAAAATTGTTTCAGTAAAGTTCACTTCTGGTTTAATTTCGAGACCATCTCGTATGATATACTTTTCAAGTTAACGTAAGTGCATTTTGTCAAGAAAAAAAATGGTGGGAAAACCTGTCTCGCGACTAAAAATACGAATATACTCGTATTTGGTGAAAAAATTGCTGAAAGAAAATTTCACGGACTCGAAATGTATTTTCAACCTGAATTATTATTGGGGAATGGGGCTCAAATGCTTCAACACTTCTGTGTATCGAAATAAATACAACGAGACACTAATTAGATAAAACAATGTCCGCCATCCTTCAGAATTACCACAAACTAGTCTCGCGGGAGATTATTGACAGTGTGCTGTCGCAATGCTAATACACAACACGAAATGACGATAATGCCCGCGTAGCTTTATCGGACGTGCGTTGAACAACTGCGCGAGTAGGATGGAGGAGCTCGGGGATGGTTGGTTCGTGAGGAGCCACGAATTTCGTCATTCGGACGTCAATTGGCCAGTGCCGATAAACGGTGGAGGACCGGTCGCTTGCACGATCGTGATAATTGTTTTAATGCAGCGTGGGTGGCAATGCGATGAGAGCGAGCGCGTTGCATTGAAATAAAACGAGAAAGAGAGACGGAGAAGAGTGTCAGAAGAGATGGAGGATACACGGGAGAAAAGTTGAATTCGTGTGTGGCTGCTGTGAGCAGTGCGTGAACGCTTGTGCTGGCATCCTCTCTTTTTCGCACTTGTTTGTTTCTCTCTTTTCTCACGCTGCTTTTTCTCGCTCCTCGAATCGCGAAGTATCTCAAAGTGTGTTGGTCGTTTGCTCCGATGCACACAGTTCATTATTTCCGATGCAGATCTCGTCCCTCAGGAGTCTGTATATGCGCCTGTGCGAAAGCACGTAATCTTAGTGCAACAAAATGAAGGGGCATGACCGACACAATTTTACACGCAGTATTAATGTAAATTAAGCCCTTTTGTAAAATAAGCAAACGCCCTCGTTTGGATGCGTGAGTTCGTCTCTCGTTTCTGTAGCATGTGTGCATCCTGTCGAGTCCACGGCACATAATTGATTGGCTCGCGCGGTTCGTTATGACAGCAGGGCGTCTCATTAAGATGCGCAGTACGCGGGCAATCCTCGTGGACAGACGCCCGCTCGTTTGTTCCACCGAATCGAACGTGCTCTCTATCGTATAACGTACTTTATATACACATGTAAATTATATATTTATACATACTCGTTTCACTCATATATATATTATGTGGATAAATATATGCAAACACATTTATACGTGCGTGTTAATGTATACGTCTGCGATTCGTAACAACGGCTGCGGAACCTGCTCTGATAGGCTCACCAAACGGCTCACACTTGAGCCGAACGTGTGGTACACATGCGACATACTCACCGACCTAATGGCCGAAACGATGAATTGGAACTGAGTGAGGAATCGCGCGAACATGTCGCGAAATTTTTTAATCATCCTCGTGCCACCCAAAGAGTAAGGGATGAGAAAAATTGGAAAGGGAATGCATATCACGACATGCTACACGGTGTGACGGTTCGCTGCATTTTATACCTATAAACGTGTTTTTGAAGTTTTTCTTATGCGCATATACATATCTGTATCTACGGAGACACTCGTGTCAACGCACTATCGTCGACGAATCGGTGCTCGTACCATCAGACGGCCCATACGTGGATTAATGTCACAGCTGCTCGCTCATTTTCTTCCTTACTCTTTCTCTCTCGCTGCTCGGTGCTGTGGTTTCTGTTTGCTTTACTCGCTCCAGGCTATACGTATATATCTGTACTACTGTATATGCATATAAGACTAATTATACGAGTCGCGGCACGAGATTGATGCACGGATGTGCCAACTGAATATTGTTGGAGAGCAAAATCTTACAAGCTCAAATTTCTTTTTACTCTTTCCTCTTTTTCTTCAGAATATTTTGTTTTGTTTCTTTGTCTCGCTTTTTACGCTGGCTGAGCGAGTTTATCGAACCTAGGGAACATATACACCGGTTCTAGTTTATTTTTTTTTGCTTCTTTTCATTTTCTTGTTTTTCTTCCTTTTTTTGAGAACAGGAGAGAGTGAGAGTGTATGAGCGAAACTCGAAGCTAAAAGGCATTAAAATCCCAGACGCCACGAACTCGGGCGAATAGACACGCATACGTGTGTGTACGTAACACGAAATATACACATATGTACAAGACTAGGTATTTCCCAGTGCAGAATGGAGCGACTCGAAGCTTTTTTTTTGCTACGGTGTAACGCGCGCCCAGCATCGCTCTTTAGAGAGCCCTGTCGCGTTCTTTGATAGCGAGAGAGTGAGGCAGCGCAGGTAGAAGTGTACATAAAAACAAGAGCGTGAGCTCCGTACTCGCTTAACACGAGAGAGTGAGAAAGGGAGAAAGAACGAAAAAGCTTAAGTGCTCATGTACAGACGAGACTTCCGGCGCGGCGACTCTACCGGGGATACTACTCTCGGAATCTTCAAACCCCCCTCCCCCACCTTCCCCGCTCTCATTCCGACGAAAAAGAAAAATAACAAGAAAAAAAAATAACGAAAACAGAGAAAAGCGGGCTAAAGAAGAAAAGTCTCGGATGATATACCCAACCGCACCGACCAGTAAATTCGGATAAATGCGGCTGGGATTCTTCATTTCAGAAGTAAACTCCGCGTTACATACTCACTCCACGCGTGTGGATAAAAAATTCGTTGATAGGCTAAAACGTGGTTGCTGGATGAAGAATTACAGTGTTAACCAACGTTTTGTAATTCCGGCAACACACTAACATTTTTTACTACGATTTAATGTTCAAAAATGACACACAAGTATTTCGGACTCAATGTTTTTTTATCAATGTTTTCTAGATGTTGATAATTATTTGTATTTTTGCTTATTACGAATAATCTTTTCGAACGGAAAAATTGATCAGTTAGTCCTGAACCAACGAATTAATCATCTTATCGATCGATCAGAACTGTCGTGCCTGGACAAGCGAAAAACGAGCATGTAGTCACATCTGTTTGTATACCAGAGAGTGTGACAAGAGAGATGACGCGAAGAGGCTCGAAAAATCGAAGACGCAAAATCGGTTAGCGTTTACAAGCTTTTGCAAAAGGACCTCGAGATGCTGGACCAAAGCGTGTCCAGTCTGGCGTCACTGGCGAGATCCCGAATAGATGGGCGAACAAGGGATTATGGGAGTTGAATAGAGGGGTAAGAGGAGGATTAACATAAGATGAGCGAAGAAACAAGAAATATGGCTCATGCGAGAGAGGAAGATGAGAGTCGCGAAAGACGACGAGCAGCATCCATCATCCGGACGCCAGAGAATTGTGAAACGTATGAGTGAGAGAGGAGGAAAAAAAAAGTGAGACAGAAAATCAAGTCTGTTACAGGCTTTATGGTATTTTGCTGCTGAGGACGGACTTTTGCTTATATTGCTGCTGTGACAACCGACAAGCAGCCCCATAAGCGATCTACCGGTCTTTCTGACTTCTCTTCCTCGAGTTTCAACGTTTTTGCCGTTTATTCTCTTCCTCCCTCCCTTCGACTTCCTCATTTTTTTCATTATTTTTTATTATCATTTCGCAGCTAAGAGAACAGAACACAGCACAAACTGCTTATTTCTGCTTGGTTACGGCGAGACGCCTACCGATCGAGCTTATTGCTAAAGATTTTGCTGCTTCATTCCATGCACACAATCTGGTGCCTCTTTTGCTTTTAGTTTTTGTGGTAACACGTTACACCATTAGACGAATCTCACGCTGTTGCACGAACCAACGTATACATAAACACATACGTTACTACCCATTGATGCAACAAGCTTTATAATAAGGGATGCGAGGGCGAAACCTCAGCGAGATAAACGCTAGGAGGTCAGAGGGCAGGTACATAAGATCTACAGAGTGGTAGTTATAATATACAATATGGAAGGTAAAAATATACCTTCACATTTCCATTACAATAGCGCATGCAACAAAATTCTTGATGATTGAAACGATCCTTTGGAATTTCCGAGAGATTTCTTGTAATGTAGGAATAAGTATGAGAAGTAAAAAAAATAGTACGTTTATAAAAATACGAAGGTTGAATGAGTGGAAAAAATACAAAAGGTAAGAGTCATACCCAGGACGTAATGCAAATTTTTGTAATATACATCGCTACCGGTGTATGATTATTTTCTTTCAATCTTTATCTCTTCCTCTCTTCCTCTGTTTGTCTTATTTTCTCTTTCTATCGTTTTATACTTTTTTTTTAAACTGTATTTTCATCTCGCTCTCTCGGGTTTTCTTCTCATACGTGCACATCCACCAGTTAGTTGCGTGAGACAGCGCGTACGAATCTGGTTATGACCTTTTTACCATAGCAGCAGTCTCTTCACCATCGTTTAGTACAAAATGCATAATACACAGGAGTAATGTATACGCGCGGTTTCCAACCGCGACACCCACGCCAGACACCCACAATCCTTTCGATTTAACGAGCGATCATATCGATACGCGCTCGTGTATACGACCAAGGACAATTGCAAATTACGATATATATTCGTTTTTGTGCCATACATCCAAAAATAGTAAAATCACTATGAAATCATCACTGTCTTTCTCGATTTTTCTTATCTCTTCTCACGGCGACGGGAATTCACGAATTCTGCAATAACAGCAAAAACAACCGATATGAACAAAAGTTATGAATTTTAATGTAAACCTTCAATAATAACTACAGTAATTTCATTGTTTATTGAATTTGCTACAAAATCAGAAATAAAATCACGAAATATTCTTCAGAAGTTGCTCCTACACCATGGATCTAAACTTGCAGCAATTTTGCTTTCAACAGGAAATGTTATACGCGAGAACGTCACATTTCAGAAGAGTTAGAACGTCTGTGGATCGTCCCACTATGCGAAAATTGTTCAGTCACAAATTCCTAAGTTTTCTTAGTGTGTTTCTCACTCCGGCTGTCCTCTTTCATCTTTTTACAACCCCATGACCCCGCCCTGATACGAGGATGACGATGTGAACTGCAGAGACAGGGAGGAGGTAGTATCGCCCTCTCGGTAAATATTTGTAGACAAGAATAACGGTGGCTTGGTCATTATTGGGACGTTTATTGGTTCCCGTCGACGCAAACTGGAACGCACGCCAACACTATACACAAAACCTCGCTCGAAACCTCAAACGTGCACATATATATATATATACGTTTACGAGGATATCTCGCGGAGCTTAATATGACGGTGCACACATATTTTTTCTCCAAGATATTTTCTCCCTTATATTTTTTGAGCCTTGTTTTAAATATTTTTTTCTGCTTTTTCTCGTCGGTGATGCGCACAAAGTCCACTGGCATGTCTCTCATTCTCGTGCACTCGAACTTTAGCGAATAAAAGTCTCGGAATAGCTTTAATGCTCGCGACCCCGCGGTCGACGAGATCCGCGGGTTAGTCGAGAGCCTCGTCTGTGACGAGAGGATGTTCGGTGTCTGGTGTGTGTTTGTATATGCACGTGTGCGTCTGTATTTCTCTGTGCGTGATGCACTCCACCATCCCATAGCTGTATGCATACGTTTGCGAGATTTCACTCTCGAAATAGACGTTGAGTATTGTCACAAGGTTCAAATCGTGTCCGTGGTCGAAACGTAACCGCGGCGTTTACAAGTGCATATATTTTTCTAATCCTTGTGGAAAATAATCAAGTTTTTCGAGCGAGTTGACCTGATTCTATTATTTATCCTGCATAATCAATCGAATAAAGACCACTCAAAATAGATCTTGAACGGAAATAATAAATGACTTTGAATACTAAACAATTAATGCAAATGATTTTTATCGTTCTCTTTCATTTTAGTTAAAACGCGATGAAATTTCTATTATTACGAAAAAACAAAAAGGCCGCTGGGAAATATAAGCTATGACAAGCGCTGGAAAAAACAAAAGAAAAAAACGAACTAAAGATCGACACTGAGAGAGAACTTTCATAATTTTTTCGAGTCAGTATCCTCGAGGCGACGATAACCACGAGACTCCAACAAGTCTCGCGCATGTTGGCTCCGTGCAGGCCGGAATACCGAGTAATATATAAACATACCAGCTATTTTGCGGTTATATGAATACACATAAGTGCAAAAACCGAAAAAAGTCATACCCGATATAATATACGCGTTGTTTGCCTGTTATGTGACTGTACAGTGCACAAACATATATATATACTTATAAGAATGCAGTTAGGAGTAGCACAGAAAGCGCTCTTTTGGCTCTCGAGGGCTTCCGCGCTCGCGCTCCCGCACAGTGAGAATTATTATCGTTGTTCTAATTATAATGGCTCTTGGGCCCGAGGCCGTGCTCGGATCCTCGCAGGAAAAGAAAATACTACGAACCTTGGAACGTCGAGAAGAGAATATGCTATTCTCTTTTCACTCTTCCTGTTCACGGCTACCACGTTCTTTCTTTCTTACAGTACTCTTTTTTCCGTTCTCAGGGACTCTCTTCGGAATATATATACATATACATATGAACATATACACGTATACCTACATGTAAGTAAATATAAATATACTAAAAAGCGAAGACGCAAGTATAATTCTCTTTGCACTCGCGGGCTCTCTGTGTACCCCTCTTTCTTTATTCTTTCTTTCCTCCTTTCTTCTTGCTATTTATTTTCCATCATTCTCATACCTTCTCATATATTATCTCTCATATGGTACTCTACTGTTGCCCAACGGGTACACGTCATTATCTAGAGCAATTCGCAATGTCCGACTCCAACCTCTCTCTCCTGATTCTCTTGTCTTTTCAATGCTTTTATTTCATGGTAATAACGATAATAATAATAATAATAATAAAATACGTCCCCGGGAGGTCGCAAATATATTGGATGTCATGTATACGTATGATAATTGCACGATTATGGGAGTAAATTTGTACAAAAAGTTAGAAAAATGCCAGTGAGAGACGCAGCGCTACCATCACGAGAAATCGTCTTGGTATTTTCTACTGCATAATAATTCGTCATTTATTATCCTATAATTTTAAAAGTTTTTTGAGATTTCTGAATGATGTTCTTAAAGCGTTCAAACAGTTGAATATCGATGTCATTTTTTTTCATCCTCGTTTCCTAAATTCGAAAAGTTGACATTCTTCGTCTCATATATACAGACTTTTTTAATACTTGGTATTTTTCTTCTTATTCCAATGAGCTGCGAAACAAAACTGTCGCAAACGATGCGATAGAGAATAAAGAACTGAAATCGGCAAGTTTTCGTTCACGACTGCAAAGTTTTCCAGCTCAGGCGAAGTAAACATGATATCCACAAGCAATACATATAGTTTCAACCTCTCTATAACTATATTATCATTAATATCAGTTTGCGTATATACTAGTTTCGCGGATTTCAACTTTACGTCGACGTACGAATCGCGGGTGTATTCGTTTTCTCCCACTAACTTTTCCTGCGATGGTACGTCAAGCTGTCAGACAAATATTCAAGAAAAGCTTCCGCATTTGTGTGTAGATATATAATGCTCGCGTCTTTCTCTCGAATAATATATATTGCACTCGCTAGAATGAGAAAACTCGGACGATCTACTTGTTCGAACCTCAGCTATCCGAAATCCGACTTTTACATGGTTCTTTGGAACCGAGATTTTCTGAAGCAAAAACAACGATGACAGTGCATTCATTTATGTGAAGAGACCAGGATTTTTTTTCAGCTCACCACATCCCAATATTTATTGGAAAAAAATATCTGTAGATACCTGTCAACGAGCTTTTCCTTCGCAACTCACGGATTGCATGTAGAAAACTCTTCTTCGATAGAAATTGGTCGAGTCTCCATATGCTTATAAAATTTTTCATTATTCCCAAATGGAAGAAACCCAATAAAGTATGTATCATGAAGCTCTCGTTAAACAATATCGTGTTTATAACCCACAACACGCAAACTTCTGTGGTTGTTAACGCGTTAATATTCTCTTTAGGCTGGTAGGGAACGTTAAAAGGGGGTTTTCGTTTTGTTTCCACCCACCCTAGTTGAGTCACACCAGTCTAGTCGCGTGTGTTACAACGTTTGAAATGACAACGCACGAAAATAGGGAGAATAGTTCGCGTTAAAGGAGAAGCAGCTAAATAGAGAGAGCCAAAGAGAGAGAGAGAGAGAAAGAGAGAGAAAGAGAGAGAATGAGAGGCGTGTGAAGCATTGAATGGTATTCCAGAGGTTTTTCACGAACGAGAGCTTTCGACTTATCGACGCGTGGCACGCGTTGCTGCAGCCCCGATATCTCGTCTCGCACTCCCCTTTTTCGTTATTTTTTTCCGCGGATGCACCCGGCGAGACCTGCCACTGTGTGTAACTAAAAAGCTTGCATCCCCGCGGTATCTCCGCATCGTTGGATTTTTTTTTTCAGCACCGCTGCCTCCATTCGGGCTTTAAAAAAAATCACAACACTCTAGACTGAGTAACCAAAAAATTGTGAGACACTCAAAAAATGGATATTTGCTTGATCTATTTGGATCTCGTATGAGTCAAATAAGAATGATTTATTTCGTCGAAAAATATTTAGACCAACTCCAAATGGCGCCGATTTTCAGTGACCAAAACATGTTTTCATTTTTCCCTTTACACAAGATTCTGTCTTCATATGGAAACTTTTATATTAAAAACTAGAGGCTAGTGGCTTCTGGGAAGCATTTACGAAGCTCCATGACCAGGACACCACCCACCGTGCATTTAATAAATGTAGAGGGCGCAAAACGGAGGAGGAGACCTATATACTCTGCTCCTCTTTCATTCGCTATCTCATTCGGTTAATCGCATTTCGGTGCTCTTATCGAGTCCACGCACACACGCAAGCCTGTTGGAAAGGCTTTGGAGCATATAAAAGGGCTTGGGGGTCGGGGGGGAACGCTCGAAGAGTGGAAATCTGCGGTAGAGTGTATACGAGGGCTGCGCGGAAGCATTGAAGAGAGCGAAGACGACGCACAAAGAGTAAGAAGAATCGATATTTTTTTTGTTCATGTCATATTGGTACCGTGATTGGAAAACTGTCTCACGTTTTTTTTCTGGGTTTATCGAACATGATGGAGTATGTTTTAATAGATTTTTCCTGGAAACTACCAGCTATCACTGTTGCTAATTAAGAAAATGGTAAAAGCTTCAAGTGTGTGTATCAGGAATGAGTATAAAAAAACGCGTGATTGATTAACGGTGTGTACGGTACACATAGGGCATTTGTCAAGAAACAAAAAATAATAATGGATCCCGTGGAAAAGGCAACCTTCGTGGAAATACCTCGACAAGAAACATGAAAAAAACAAAGCCTTGGAAAAAGTAAAGACAAAAAAAACAAACCAAGCAGATGAAGAAGCTTCGAAGAGCCAAAGCACACATGTCGTCCGGGTACTCTCGTTAGCAGCACTGGGATCGTTAAGAAATTACGGAATTGGAGCTTTTCATGCAGCTAGTCCCAATAGAAATTAGAAAAAAAATGTGGAAGTAGGAAAGAAACGAATGGACGGAACTCTGTTAACGCTTGCTGTCCCCATCGAAAAACTCAATCCTATTCTTCACGACAATCCTCCAATGATGTCAGCCTGCAAAAACAAATATTGGCCGGAAAGCCTCCTTTGTGCTAATTGTGCGACGACTAGCACTCCCATTTTTACCCCCTAACAACTTAATTAGCCGAAGGACAGATTGAGCATACATCGCAAATATTTCTTTCGGCGATGAAAGGATAAGAATGAAAAGGATTTAAAAAATGTGATCGATCGTTATTACGGTCCTGCAATCGTTCAATCACTCCTTCATCGTGCTTGACGAAGGCATGCTTTCCAAAATTCGTCACACACGTTTCTAATTTAATTCGTTTTTTTTTCCTTACACTTCTTTGGTGTGCCAGTTTGTCATGCTGGGTGGTTGGCGATGCGGTCGCGTGTCGTAAGTGTCGCCAGCAACGTCGCGCAGTCGTTGCACCCAAGCAATTAAGAAAGCTACGGACCCCCGTGCCAATTAGGCAGCAAAGAAATATAACGATGCGAGCCGAGAGGAGCAATCGGGCGCGCATAAATCTGTAGTATCGAGAGACCATTCTCGAGAAAGCATATACTCATTCTGGCGATACAGTTATTCACTCCTTAACATATGGAAAGCGGAACACAAAGATGCCGAAACGAGAAGAACCGAATAATTGCAAAAAAATAAAAAAATCAAATACTTTTTCATGAACACGAACGAGCTATGGCTTTTCCTGTTTCAATGGTTCCTTAAGAATAAACATAAATGATTTGAAATAAAACCGAATCGAGTATTCCAAGAGCTGAATAAGATTTTTTCATAATAAAAATGTTAATTATGCCGTTTTCTCTTTCGATTGGCATACAATAATGACGGATGATAAAAAATAGGCTCGTTATCACATTAGAAAACGAATGGAGAAATATTATTAAAGAAAAGTTTCTCTCCTGTCACTGCCACTTTGGTCAACCGCCTTGACAATGGCTGGTGACCACATTAGCAGGGACGAAAAGCCATTTTGTAAAAATTACTGGAGCAAGAACGGGGACAAAAAGGGACCTTCCGAACCCCGCCACGGCTGTCATCCACGTTAGTGCTGCTATATATCTAACTCTATCTGGCACTGGTCCACGCAAGCTGCGTAGGTATATGTCCCTACGTTCCCCATACTTTGCTGCTGCTCATCGTCCCTAGAGACTGCAGAAATGCACTACTAATGGCTGAACCGTGTTGCATTAGAGGATTAATGCAGTCTACCCGCATGGCACACGAGGCCCGAGGACAAGCTCCAAAAACGCTGTGGCTATACATATACACATGATAGTTATCAAAAACTCAAGCGTCAAAAAGACCCCCCGTTGATCGTTGTCTCTGGTTTCTTTTTTATTGGCAGATCTCACTCATTTTCAGCCATAGGGATAATGGCTTTCATGGCCATTACACAACAAAATTATGGGCATAATCGTATTGAAGAAAGAATGGATCGAAACTGTGAGCCATGCGATAAAGAAGCGCAAACTCTGTACATTCAATGAGGCGCACTCGTTTTTATCAGTGTTCATTTTTTTTTCGAGCCTGAGTTCAGAATTAAAAATATTTCATCGCCTATCTATTTTTATGCGTGTGTCGGTACACATTTTTACTGAGAATACTTGCAATAAATCTTGTCAAATTCGAAAAATATGGTATCCTTTCGATCGAACGAAAACTGTTCACATTGATAAAGTAATAAAACGCACACAAAACAAATAAACTTCGAATGATTAATGAGCTTCGGCAAAAGTTTCTATGCGCAATCATTCATGACGATTTGCTAACGCCTAACGTTCTAGAGCAGTGAAATATACGATCACATCACATGTATACGAACGATGAATCAGACCCGACCATTTTCAGAATTATTATCATCATTATCATTTCTATTATTACTTTTAGTACTCTATATGCATTGACCGTGGAGAAGGTAACGTACTGATGCGTGTACGCATTGGAGTAGCGAAAAAGACTGAAAATAAGAGAGGAGAGGGGAGAGGGAGGGAGAGAAAGAGAGAGAAATCAGGAGATCGGTGCGCTAAGGAACGATTTACAGCCCAGTAAAATCAACGGGAACTTTATTGGGTCGTATCGCGAGGTAACGATCGACTCGTTGTCGTCGTCCGTGACATCGTCGCGGCCTGCGAGAGCCTCCAGCTTGACTTCGAGAGCTACTACGACAAGTCACTCGTAAAAGCTCGTTCATCGTGTACACTTGGGCGACACGAAGTGCTTGTTTGCTCTATACACCGAGGAATATAGTTAAACGACAAGATTTTCGAAAAACTAGTCTCGGAATTGAATACTTTTTCCTTTCATCTTTGCTTCATTTTTAGTTTCGCTCATCAACGATACGTTAAACGAGGACAGGCTACACGTTAAAGAAAACTATAGGAATAAAACATCCTCCCTGAACGTGTCGGAAGTCGCTTGAGATTTATAGCAACCATTTTAATCGTCGAACGATATGTTGTTGTTTTTTTTCTACTTCGTTTTCTTCCTCAATTTGTTTTACACGATTTCCATTCAAGAATGTTAGTTCCCCGGGTAAATCGAACACCGGGGCGTGGCGAATGTGTTATTTTCATGAATTCGTGGAAGCGAACGTGCTCTTTTTGCCTCTTGTTCTCTACAATTTAGGGGTGCGAGTATGTGTGAAGAAAACTACCCAGGGCGTTAATTAAGACGGCTGTATTAGCGATAAAAGGGGCGAGAACAACCCCAGCGAGTACTAGCTGGACCTTTCTATTTACTCATTGAGAGGGGGCCCCACACAGCTTTTGTTTGCATCATGAGAGCTTCGGGCAATTCGCCGTGAGGGGAGTAATCCACCTAAATTGTTCGAAGCCAGTATTTATTTTGTGATTTATGCGATTGTCCAGCCCGCCCATATCCCCGCATATAAACATACGTAGGGAAATGTATATTTCGATCATTCCTACGCAGCCACAGACTATGGCTATTGGAAAATATAGGTTCAAAAACAACTAAATATTCCGCACTCCACCAAGTTTTGATATTTCAGTAAACGTAAAAGTTCTGAAGCCGGATATTCTCATTATGTACGTTACTCACGATAAAACAATTGAGTTTAACAGATCACCTGTCCATAAAAACTCCTTCGAAGTTTTGAAACTTTCATACTGAGCAAAGATTCGCCAGATTATACAAAATGGATTGTATATTCACGGTTATCATGCACGTAGTGGGACTTAACCATGACGATTTCTCCAAACGACCCTCACAGATCGTTAGAGAAGCTTCACGAGGATCGTTAGCTTGTACAGCATAGGAGTGCGATATAGGAAAGAAAAGAGAGAGAGCAAGAGAGAGAGAGAGAGAGAGAGAGAGAGAGAGAGAGAGAGATGGCTGGATCGTTGAAAGCGATAAGACTAAGGACCTCTGCGGAAGGCCCTAGCTTACTGACAATCGATAAACCTTTCGATAAGATCCCGCGAGCGGTGTGCAAAGTGGGTGAAAATCTTTCCTGGAATGTTTCTCGTAAGTCGTCAAACTGCGAGACACATGTGTACATCTTGCACATGACGTTCGAGAAATATTCCAATTGCTAATATCTTTTTGAACTCGTTTTAATTCCTTTATTCAATCGATCTCTCTGATTTATTCATCATTTTGTCTACACGTCATACACAACCCGGAAGAATATCTCTCACAGATATATCACTGGAACAGCTAGAAGCAATCAAGTTGTAACGCAACGTTGAATCGATAGTTGAATTATATCTCGGGATATGTGCCGGCGGGAGGAAGAGAAAGAGGAAGGAGAGGAAGGGTGGACGAGTGGATTGGAAGACGGAGAGATGGAAAGGGATGAGGAAAAACATGGACTGCATATCTATATACATATTTATGTGTACGTGTACATAGATATAAGTTAATATGTATGTAACTTGCGGGGGTGGAAGAGAGATCCACGCGGTCTGCGTTGTACCGTGCAACCCTCGGGCTCTCTGACCGTTTGCGTGTCTCAACCACATCAGCGGTGTGCAATCGATGCGACTGATGGACGCGGTTCGTGGCCTAAGGGAGGAAAGGGAAGAATATAGTGTCGTGTTGTGCAAGAGAGCAAGCGAGCCAAGAGGCACAATAGAAGTAGAAGAAGGGAAAAAGACAGCGAGTAAACTGGCTGGAATGGCGTTCGAGAATAGGAGTGGCACGTTTGCGGAAAAGAGCCAGTGAAATGAGAGAAAGAGAAGAGAACGAACCAGCCGCCTGAATTTCTATTATATTTCCGGCAGTGGAGGTACATCGCGTGATCCAAGAATTGGCCCGAGCCCGATCTGTGAACGAGAGTATAAGAGAGGGTGAGCTGCCTGCTCACACTCGCTTTTTCTTCCACCTCGCGTCGCCACGAACGTACCGAGCTCATATATATATATATATATATATGCTATACAATTCCGATCCAACCCTCCTCGAGCAAAGCACAGATCAGTTCACCAAACATGCAAGCTATCGCGTTCTTTTGTTCATTTCATTATTAATTTTCAACCTGGATTCCTCATGAAAAACTAACTGGAATTCCGATTCAAGATATTTCATTAGCGTATTTATTTTAGTGGTGTTATACAGCTGTTTTTTTTTTCTACCCAGTAACAATTTTATTATGTTCCGTCGATATTTGAAACATCGGGAATGGACTGCCAGGAATTTATGATATTGTTTGTCTTCCTGGTACATCACAATCCATTACATTCTCTCTCTTTCTCTCTTTCCCTCTCTGATTTCACTAATTTTCGCTTGTTCCCTTTGCACTTTATCTGCCTCTCCAGGACTAAACATATTTTACAAAACGACTAGCAGCAAATTTTCCGCTCGCGTGGACCCGCTTTGCAATGCGAGGTCCCAGCAGAGTAACAGCAGAGTCAGCATGCGACCACACGCTCAACGGAAATGATTGCGCTCACGAACATTTCACTCTACAGCTTTTCCTCGCTCTCTCTCTCTTTTTCGATGTCGCTAATTTTTCTCTCTCATCTATCGGGATCCAAGCGTTTACGCAGCGTGCGTTCCAAACGCACAACGAGAGTTATACAGTCACATATATAGTCGTCGTGCATACATCCCAGGCGATGTCAAAAGCGAGAGAGCGGCGGATGTATACGCAGGAAGCGAAGGCCTTTGATGTATCAATTACCGAATAGCGTAGCAAAGTCGACTCCTCTCTTTCTACATACAGATATATATATTTACGTACAGGGAAACAAAATTGGTTGATATATGATGGTGGTGCTCTGAGGCGAGGCGTCGACTAAAGTCCGCAGAGACGCACCTCCCACGTGTGTCTCTGACGTGTCTTTGCCATCAGGAATCCCGAGGACTCGACGTGCAAAAATTAATTCGATACGGAATGGCGCGTTCCTTTTTCAGCAAAAGCGTTCACAGAACCGCTTTTGTTGTACGCGTAGTTTCAAGGGACTCGATGAGGTAATAAAAATTTCATACAAGGATAACGATGTATGCACTTTCAGTACTTACACCTATAGGGTGTAGTGATGATCCGATTTTCTTTGTACAATCAGACAAATACTACAGTAGAGATGTTTAATGAAATGATAAATCCGGTGAATATTTAGTAAATCCATGTCGTCTATCATAAAACTTATGAATCTTCGTTGAGGTACGACTGGCTTGAAGTAATTAATTTTCTAATAGTGCAAGTAGAGATCCATCCTTTTCGGAACCTCCATAAGATGTAATCAGGCTTAAGGTAGAAGAATTATAGCGGAGATCGAGATCGAAACGAGTTAGTTGGCTTAGTAAAAGGATCGAAGTCTGAATCCATAGTGGCTAGATGATAGGGACGTATTATACTAGGGACATCGAAGAAACGGGAGCTCGAGCAATATCCGGTTGGCGTATTAAGACGTGACGAAAGAGAGCTCCGAGATAATCGTCCGGGAATCCTGGCATAAATCCGAACCGAGGGTAGGGGTTATCTCGATATTTTAGTATTCGTATCGTAGAATTAACTTTTGCTCTCTTTCTCCTCCTCGCGTCTTTCTCCTTCTCTCGTTAACCATTTCGTTCTCTCGTCCCATAACCGGTGGTACGCCGGGGACTGGAACAAATTTCCAATATCCAGTACGGTTACGCCCGACCGGATACGAGACACTTACCTATCGTAATTACCCTCGGTTGTAGATCCCTGCGTCTCTCCTCACCGTCCTTATCGCAACGTTCGGTGACGCTTTTCCGATTCTGCAAGCTTCTCTCCTCCCTCTTAAGGATCCATGAGACTCCGACTCGGGGAAAACTCTTTCTCCCCCATTTCCTCTTACATGTACACTCTCCGCTTTCCTCATCTTCGCGACAAAATCCAGAGCAAGTCAATAACTCTGGATTACTCTACGCTACTCCCAATTTACTCAGAGCCAATTTGCCAATCCTGTGCTTTTGTAAAATCCATTCGTGTATATATATCTCGCCAAATCTATACACAGATATACATAAACGCGTAGCTTAAGGTCATATGAAAATCAAATATATCAGAAGATAATCGATGGACTCGAAAAAAGGTTTAATGTAGCCGACAAGGATAGTCGCAAAATCCCACCTTCGTTTGAATTATTTTTTCCACTCGAAGAAGTGTTTTTTTTTGCAATGCCGTTGCTCTATGGAAAAAAAGCTTTTCGTCTCCTCTGCATCGTACCATTTTTTTCCTCCAAATATAAGTGAAGTCATAGAGACAGATAGACGTAGTTGAGTGGATATTCGATCGTTTAATCTTTTGGGAAGATAGAAAGAGTTTGTCGAGATAGTATAGCACAAGGAGTACTTGCATATATTTGTATAGTTACTTGGAAGGGTAACTGAAGCTTCCAAGAGAGACTGGCGACTCCCATTGTGTAATGGCACGCGGTGTGGAGGAGACGAAATAGGAGTAAAAGAGTAGACTAAGAAAACGTCGGAAGAGGGACGGAATGAGAATTTCTTTTGGAGTTCTTGGGGAGAGAAAAAGGAAAAAGAAGAGACGAAAAAAAGAAAGAACGAAAGAGGTTGGCCGTTAGAGTGCGCGAAATATGTAAATGGACAGAACGCAAAGACGCGACCACCAGGGCGAAATCTTGAGACGGCAAATGTGGCGTGGTGGTGGCGGCGCCGGTATATATATCTACAATATCCGCGAAGAATGGTCGAAGGGAACGAAGAAAGAGAATAAAAAGATTTAAAAAAAGTAATAAAAAAAAAGTTAGAAACGCAAGTGGTACTGGGCGAGTGATACCGGGATGGTGAATTAGCATATTTCGGAATTGCATTAATTACCGCGACAGCCAAGAGCCCGTGAGGTCGATATTCAGTACGAAAACGACCAGAGGCAGGCTAAAAAAGATACAGTGATGAGTGAGCGAAGGTTGCAAAGAGAGTGAAAGAGAGAGGGAGGTAGAGACGAAACGGCGAAGAGGACCACATCCTGCAGCAAAAACAGCAGCAACGACAGAACATAGAGCTTTGGTAGACTACATAATGCGTGGGCTGTTTCCTTCTTCGCTCAAGGAGCGAACGAGATGAAGACGCGACAGTGACGAAGACCGCAGACGAAGAAATGAAACGGGAAGCCCTTCGTTTATTGTCCTCTTACAACGAACTCGTAACGTCGTAGTAGTTGCGAGTTCGTTGAACACAAAACGCGATGACGAACCATTTCGTTATATACAATGCATAACATCGAATAAAAGATAGCATAAAAATTATGGACTCAACTAGGATTCCCATGAATATCTCGCATAATCGGCGTCAGAAGAGATAATTATCATCACCATCAGGAATCTCTCTCTATATATTTACATCAATGATCCATCTAGTCAATGAAATCTGGATTATTTCGTCAGGAATCGAGTTTTATTTGCTAGAGGGACCCAGACACAAGGAATCGTTTCTGTACATACTTTTATATTTAACGATAAGGCTAACAAATCTTTTTTGGTAGGAGCGCCTGACGTGTACGACGCCGCTCCCCGTGTGTAATAATCGACAAGACACGCCGAAGTAAATTCATGGTGCGAGTCTCGACGGCTGTCGGTGATTCAGAACCCGAACTACACTAAGCTATACGTATTATATAGGCATATATATATATATATATATATATATACGTGTGTGTATAATGCGTTACCTAATATACAGGATCTCGTCAGGGTGCGAAGCTCTCTGTTCTGCGTATACACGGCGTACCTAACATACCTTCTCCCTACATATTAAGCTAATGTATGTGTATGTGTATATACATAAAGGCGCATGAGGTCCATAGTCAGAGAGAGTCACGCCCACTAACGCCAAAGCCTAATTGAGTGATCGAGTGGCCTCGCTGTGTTGGCACCTCGAAACACGTCCGAGGGTTAATATGCCATATACAGAGCATTTCGACCGTTTCAAGCTACAGTCTCCACTTCACAGTACAATGTTCAAGTGATCATTGTATATAATGATCGATTTTCCTGATTAATCATACAACCAGTTACACAAATCTTATCAGTACATGATAATGATGCCCAATGGCTGTTGACGAATGAAATAAAAATTTACTCAAATAATCAGCAATCGTTGAATGTAGATTTTTTATCGACCTTTTTCTATTGGCTAACGGCCACCCTTGATTTATTTTTCCCCACGGGATTACCTGCCCTCAAGCTGCGTACGGTTATAACAATTTTTTTTCCAAAAACCCACCGGATGATATCAGCTTCATGGCCACAGGCGATTTTTTGGTGCAACGTGCTATTGACGTATAATTGAAAAATATACATAATATGAAAGCTCTTTTAGTTAAAAAAAATGTTCATTATTTTAATCTCGCCCTCCGAACATCATTGGATGAATTGAATATATGAAAGTCTAATATACGTTTCTTTTTGTTTCAGGTAAGAGACGATAACATTTGGTAAAGCATCCCTTAATAATCGAGCTCTCGAAGACGGTATGTTGAATATGTGTTATATTACATGGTGGAATTTTGCAAAACGTTTTTTATAAAAGTTCGAAGAAATTTCGAACTAGAAAAGTTTCATGCATATCTTTCTTGAATACAAATTTGATTAAAAACATCGTAAAAACGAAAAAAGTTCGAAACCGAACTTCCTCGAATCGAAATGTTCAAGACATCTTGAAAATTGGCCGAAAATCATGTATCGTATGGGAGAGATAAAAACGTTAATATAAAAAAAAGAGACGCTCGACATTTTGATGTGGATCAACAAACGATCTGATCATAAGTCAGCGCTGAGCTCAGTTAGGGCGAGATTTTCAGGGTGAGTACATCGTTATAACGCGCGAATTTGCTCTCGTGTACACACGGGACACTGCCAGGTTTATGAGATCGTACATTATCACAACGTTATGTGTACACATTATATAGGGTCGTGTAATGTATACACCGTGAAACCGCCGTATAGGAGGTGTAAAGCTATTGCTACATGCCCTAAAGTTTCCTCGAATCTCTAGGAAAAATGAGAGAAAAAAAGAGAGAAAGTGTGACAACTTTGTCATCGTACGAGCGAAAACGCAAATTTATTTTTGCGAGAGATCCTGCGCAAGAATATGTATCATCAGCGACCAAGAGAGTGAGAGAGAGAGGGAGCGAAACACCAAGAAAGTGTTCCAATTTCTCTTTCCACCGCATTCCCTCTTTTTCTCTATCGCATGCATTTTTTAATCCCTGCAGCAATCTTTCTCAAGAGTGTCGCGATGTCACTGAGTTTACGATGTCCCTGCCATCACACATTAATATGACTATATATAGATGTTAGTGAGAATTCGTATGACTATGTATAGATAAGTCTCTACTGGTCGGTGTCTACAAAAGTACAAAAATATTTCAAGAGTCAGTCCCATTTCTGTCGTCGAGAATTTCCGAGTCAGGACGATTAATCGCCCGATGTCAGACCCTCTGTCCCTTTTGAATGCTTAGGACGAGGAATACCTCCACTTGTAGACCGAACATACAAAATTTGTTGAGAGTTTGAAAGGCTTAACTTCGTTAGATAAATAATCGGAGTCACTTATGCATAAATGACGAAATCCGCTTTGGGCGCAGGGAGAAAAGCGAAATTGGATGTAAAAAGATGAGGCCAGAAACACGGAGATCGTTAAAGAATTGCAAGGGAACGGAGAACCGAGCGGGAGAAATTTCCCCTCCGGACTAACCCGAGAACGTGAATCGTCAGACGCGAGTTCGATCGTCTCGAAAGATTGAAGGGGATTCTTCGAAAAGAGAGTGAAGTTCCCTCGTATCTTTAACTGCTGTGAGAGCGTGACGATGCGCCAGGTCGCGTAATCGCGATTGATACGGCACAATAAGATGAAAAAAAAAAAAGACAAAAAAGATACGATGATTATATCAAAAAACCAAAGATACAGATGCAAGAAACTCGGACGACAAGGAGGCAGAAAATCAATCGAACGGCCCTTGGGGTCTTCACGTATAAGGATGCAATTTTATCGGTGAAAAAAAATGCCCACCTGCTCGCAAAAGTACTTATATATGTGTATGTACGGATTATTTTCTATACATGTTAGTATCTCGACGTCCTTTCTGTATATCACGTAGGAATTTCTGTGCAACCCTTTCTCCATTAGTTGGTTGTTATTTCTCTCATTTCTCTTGTTCGCCAAGCACAAATCGATACACGAGCAAAATCGAATCGTAACAATCTCGTCATTGCACATCTCTTGTATTATGTATCATTTATGTAACTGTCCATCGCTGATTCTCAACATACATGATACGTTTATTTGATTTTTTTATCTATATTTTATTTATTTTTTGTTCATATTTATTTATTTTTCACTTGAAAAAACTTTTGTTATAGAGTTTCATATTTTCGTCGTTATATCGATTTGCGGTGGTGAATGCTTTGTGTGGATATATTTGTGGGTGTGTTTTATATATATCTGCCGCGGAAGCTACTCCCGGGAATAACTCCGGGCAGGGTAACCTTCCTCGCCCTCCCCTTCCACGATTTGTACAGGAAATTCTACGTCGAGTGAAACCTTTTTTTTCTACCCAGACATCCAACATTTTTAAAGCTCTTTCATAAATTTCCCTTCTCATTTAGTCTTCTCGTAGAAGATCTCTTGCCGGTTGCGAGTCTCAATTTTAATTGGTACTGATGAAGGAAATCGCGTTAGTTTTATAAATTCTACATCTATATCGGCGACGGGAATCGTTCCCAATGCTTTGTTGACGTTAAATCAGCAAACATACGCACGTTTTCCAATTAGTAGCATTATATAGTTATATAGTTCTCATTTACTTAATCACACCGTTCAAAACCCAAACAGTCAGGGCTCATTTCGTGATTGGAGAACGAAAAAGAAATTAGTCAATTGATTGTCTGTTCATATTTGAAAGGACGAAAAAATCAGAAAAACGTTGACTCTTTGCACAATTTTCTAATCTCTCTTCAATTTTGGAATCTGGAGTAATCTCCATTCGACGCACATGCGAAAAGTTTCCACACGAACTATCTCTGGACGAAATGTCACTAAAAAAATTATTTTGGACGCGATGTACAGAAAAAAAAAAAAAAAAATTAAACGATATTGCATGGATGATAAAACGAGAGAATTTAACGTGGATAAACCAAAAACAAATAAAAAATAAACGGTATATAAAACTGCAAAACAATTCTCTGAAAAGTGTTCTACTCGAGTTGGGAGGGCTTATACATACGAAAATATATATTTTGGGGTTTGAAACATTGAAGGGCGTATCATAGATCATTTGTCGAAGAAGCTTGTGCAGGTTTGAGCCTTTTTTAGGGTGAATGGTTGATTATATACATTGGTATACAGTTTACCGTGTATAGTATACTGTACCAGTTGAATTGCGGAATGCGTTCTCGTTTAGGCTGGAGCAACGTGCGTTTCGATAGTTGGAAGAGAGGACCGAACGGGGCGAGGGCAGATTCGCACATCCCCCGACGGTTAGTTATATCATTCATCCGGTTGTACAGAGGGAGAGATAAAAAGAAAGAGGGAAACAGAGCGAGAGAGAGAGAGGGAGGAAGAGAGAGCTTGAGGAGGATGAGGTCGAACGGCACGGCTCACGACAGAAACAATGCAATTTAAATGTTAAGCGAACAGGGAATGGGGGCGATGAAGAGCAAGGGATGAGTGGAGAACGCGATCCCGGTTAGCGAGCACACTATTCTACATTACGCGTCGGTGTATCTATACATTCGTTCTCTTCGTCGAATTTGTCTTGCTGCCCTTCCTTTTCTCTCTTTCTCTTTCCGTTCCCATGCAGCTCTATTGCCCATGATCCTCACGAGAGCGAGAACGAGCATCGAAGCTTTTGCCTCGCGATTCCAAATGCGACAGTTAAATCGAACCTCCGCTCGTTTATTCTGTCTCGCGCCCGAGCAACCCCATCAGTCGCTCCTGTCTGTCTGTCCACTGTATGCCGAGGGGACGTACAGAGTCACCAAAACGCGAGCGGGATGAAAACAAAGGGAGGGTGTTACATGTATCTACGTATGTACACTGGCCAGCCACAGAAATACGTTTTACCGCGGGAATGACGATCTTCACGGATCTCGTAAATAAAATTTAAGGATTTGTTGCGTTGTTCTCGATAAACTCGATGTGGCGATCATTGATTCAATGGTATAGACGAATCAATTGAAATTTCGTGAAAAATGTCATTTCATTACTCATTGAAGACAAAGACGATTTTCCGAAGAAGTGAAAAAGATCATAATATTTTTCTATCGCATAATACTCACTGCCTGAATAATTGTCGATAGAGAAATTACTAAATCAATCCCAGTCGTGAAAAATGTAAGCCGTGAAATCGAATGTTTAACGAAGAATGTTCAAAAAAACGTCAAAGGTCTTGGAAAATTCTATGAATAAAACAAGTTCGACCATAATTTATCGCAATGATTCAGTATTAATGGGACATTTCGAATAATCGCAAATGAATATTTAAAACAACGTAATATTGTTCACACTGACAGTACCAATTTCACTGATAAAGCAATACATCGAAACTTTCATCGATGGGTATACTCGGAAATGCACTCATAATTTTTGTCAGGTATTACTACGAATTTACAATCTCAGCACACTCGATCAATCCCAATGGACTTTTTGTAGATGACACTTTGTAGATGAATGTATATGAATGTGTTACATCGATGTAGAGTTCACTGGTTTTGAGGAGAGCAATCACATAGCGCGAATTCTCGCGCTCGTCTGGTCGTCGCACTGTCTGCCTCGTCGGAGATCGAGCGAGCAAAACGTGGGTATGTTTTTTTTTGTTTTGGTTTTTGTTTTTTTTTTTTTTATCGTCCCCAATTAGTGCGAACAATTTGTCTAGCAAGCTGGAAAACTCGAAACGTGGAATTGAGAGTCGCGCGTGGACTATATATAATCGACATATACCGGATATGGATATGTATATATGCAAGTCAGAGAAGTACACCGTCTACATAAATATATCCAGGGTATTATACATGGGCTAGGGAAGACAGAGGAGAGACAATTAATCCCACGATTGGTTTAATTCGCTCGACATTATCCAATCAAACAGCATAGAGCGATTTCGAGGAACATCGAACGCTGGCAGCCGAAAGGACTTGAATCACTTGATTCAACAAGTAATGAGAAATGAATCCCGCCCTTTTATGTGTCATTACTCACGACACATATCTGTATTATATGCCGATAGATATGTCTATATATTGCAAGAGAGATCGACAGCCTCTAGAGTATCGTATACGTGTTGTAAAATCTTTCATCTCTGTTTTTCTCCCGACAGAGATAGCAATGACAATCGAAGCCACCGAGCAGTGCACCGAGAATATAACCCCTTGCGGAATCTCGTTTCCGATCGCGTATCCTACTCTTTTTTTAATCTCATTTTTATCATCTCCTTTTATTTCTTGCTCGTTCTTTCAACCGTCATTCGCGAAAGAGACACGTTAAATTAAACAATCGAGAAACGCAATCGCGGACGTTTCAGCGATCGGATGAGAACACAGAGACGTCCTGTTAACCCTCTCAGCTCGATAGCCTCCCCTCACTTCACTGCTCTTCGCATACGTATTCGCTCATACACTGGTTTTTTTTTTTCCTTATGAGCCGGACTAACACGATTCCACTTCTCTACTTGATCCACACTGATATTACCACAGTCTCATTGAGCTGAGAGGGATAATTCACCTCACTGACCAGCAAAACTGTTCAGCTTTGCTTGAGTGAATAATACCAGGAAATAAAAAGTAGTGGAAGCAAAAAAAGAAGAGAGCTGATTATTGGATTGATTTAACCCGATGAGTCTTCATACTTGGACGCTATCGGAAATTCAATTACTGACCATGCCTTAGGCTATGATGGAAATTTAATTAACAATTGATATATGTTTTAAAAAATTCAAGGCGATCTCTTATGTGTAAATGAAATCTGTCGAAAAATTATACATTCATATAATAAAGCACGAGCTTCTACTGAAAAAAGTTCAATTTTAATTCCAAGTGATCTATATTTATATTTATCGATCATTGATTTTCAATTTTTTTCAATTGAATGAACGTATCAATGATGGATTGGTTGAATAAAATAATCTGTTTTTATTTCATTTAAAGGATAGCGACATTTTCTGATGATGTTATTTTTTCAAGAAGAAATTTGATGGCTTTTACCGATCGATCAATAATATACAATACTTATCGTGTTCGACAAGTGCACGCGAACGTTATTCATCATATACGTTCCGGCATTTCGTCGTCATATCACATCTCCTACACTGTGGGATCGAAAATTGCGGTTATGGACCGTATGAACACTGAGAAAGTGCAGCCCTTAGTAAGAGAATAAGAAGAGAGCAAGAGATAGGGAGACGAAGAGAGAGGGAGAGAGAGAGAGAGAGAGAGAGGGAATAAAATCATGTGGTCGCCCGAGAGTGACTCGAGAAAATCTCGATCGCGCCGTATATGGATCGTCCCACGGTGAAGCGAGACAAGGAAGAGAACTTGTCTCGGATCCTTGGTATCCTCTGTTTGACTCGGTATATTTATATTTCCTTGCATCGAAAATGTCTTTGTATATAAGTCTGTATGTGCACGTCAAATAATATACGAGTAAATTGACTTTACATTGATTTTATCCTCGATTTTCGTCGAGCTTTAAAAAACTGTCGCGTACGAATTGATCGCGAGGGCACTCAAGGATCTCGGGCATGCAGGGATGTAGATTGGATCGTGATCTCCGTAATCGGAGAATCATCGTTGTCGCGAGAACCGAACGAAGAATTAACTTGCGGAGGAGAAACGCGAATCGAGCCTAGCGCCTTATATTCTCTCCCGCGGTTTTCTTTCCACGTGGGCATGTTGGAACACGCGCTGTCTCCATGAGATTCGATCTTTGCCCACGATATATCCTGGACTGATCTACAGGACGATCCATGATCAATACGTTGCACGTCTTGCAAGCCGATGAGCAAAAAAAGGAAAAAAAAGAAAACGGTTTCGTTTTGTAAACGCTGTACTTTCCACATCACACGATTGTAGATTAATTTGAAACAACAATTTCATTTGATGTCCTTTTTCGATAGAGAAAAGTTTAAATGACATCGACGCTTATGGAGCCAAGAAGCAAAACAATGTTGGAATTTCGTTCCTTTGCAAAAGTTATTAATTTTTCTATACGAAATACTGATATTTTTTCCTCAATAATGAATATATTTATTCTGAGTCAACCTGTAACATTCGAAGCTACCACAAACTAGAGCTAACGTTATAGACAAGCCGATCTCGTTTGAGTTACGAACAAATCGTTATACTCTTTCGATCGTCTCTCCCCGCCACTGTAACTCTATCTCTGTCCCTCGCGACGTGAAATCTCGCGATTCTCGACCAAGAGTGAAGGACAAATCGTTCGTTCGTGCCAGGACTTTCTGGGCATTCAAGATTCTCTTATATATAGCTGCATAGTAAATACATGAAAATATGTACGTCTGTATGTGTCTTTTCGTAGGTGTACGGAAATGCACGCACGAAGGGATGAATGTTCCCAAGCCCGAAGGATTTTGTAGGGCTCCATTCGTCGGTGCATGAAAGAAAAAGAACACCAGGGAAATAATTGTGAAGAGGTTGGAGGCTTTTTGTGTATATACGAATACGTATTACGCAAGGCTACTTTGTTAGAAGATCAAGATTGTTGAAGGGGAGATCCCTGGCGTTATACAGGACCGTAGATCATTCTTGCAGACCACTATTCCGTAGACTTATACCTCATTCGCGTATATAAATGTGCATAAATATTTTAATGTTATATGTGTGTCTATGCATGGCCATTTCACGGTTCTATTCCATAGAGATATTACAAACATAAGTATGAAACACGAGACTCGGGTACGCGGCAAGCCTCGTAATACGAGCAAATAGAGAAAATGATCACTGTGCACAAACGCCTTGCTCTTGCAATGCCAAGAAACGATCTTCTCTTTCTACTAAGCTTACGAGAGATAAAGAGAGGGAGAGAGATGAAGAGAGGCAGGAGAGAACGAGAGAGATCTAGTGTCGCGAAAGTCATTCGTGAACGCGACCCGCTGTCACATCAACGTGCTAGACAAGTGAGAGGTACGCCAGTCATTTGTTTCTCCGCTTTATAGCGCATTCCTTAGGTGTTATCGCGTGCCAAGCGTTTTGCCATGCTACATAGAGAACCTCCGGGAAAACAACCGAGGGAGTGAGAGAGAGGGAGAGAGAGAGAGAAAGAAAGAGCCACCCACGCCCATCCTATAGGCTGTGACAGCGAAACGTGGAGGCTGATACGTGTGTACGTGCTTATACGTGCAAATATATATGTGTATGTGTACGTATATTTGCTAGCGAATGCCACTGAGACGTGGTGGCGCGACGCCTCTCTCATCTCGAGAGCGAGAGGATAAATCGCACGAGAGCACGTGCCGCCCAAGATGCCGAGCAACATCCAAGCGGAGGCTAAAGTTTACCAAAGTTCCGAGAGGGATATAAGAGCGAAAAACGAGCTTCAACCTCCGTTACTCATTATGCGAATAAATATCAATTATTTACAACTTCCAAGAAAACTCCAACATGTGCGATCGATCCAATAACATTTCATTATTGTCATATTGTTTATTCCTCATTTTTGTTAACCCAAAATGTCTTAAGTTTTTGCACGCTCACGAGAAATGAGTTCGTAGATTTAAATAGTCCAGAGATGCTCTAAATATCTCGATCATATCTCGCGATGATTACTGGATAAGTAAAACGATGAAACGAAATAATTCTCGAAATCAAACTCAAACAAAAAGAATACCTGGCTCGGTCTCAAATTTGAAATTATACACAGCATATAAATATACTAATATTTTATTTATATACTTCGTGAATCTATATATATTTATATATACCATTCTGATATTGCATTAACGAACGTATACACATATATATATGGATATATCAAGTTGGCGAAACGTGTTATTAGATTGAGTCAGCCCACGCGATGCCAAAGCACGCTCACCCAGTCCCGGAACCGTCTTTCGCCACAGTTCAAGAGGTACGGAGATACCAAGAGAAAGAACGAGAGACGGCTCTCTTAAACGCTCGTAATTATCGCCTATATTCCCAACCCTATCTGCATATATTATTTCCCAATTTTTATTCCCATATTATATTCAAATATATAGGTATACGTATTTATATGAATGTATTTAAGTAATGCAAAAGTCGTCGCATCGTGCCCGATGTACGTCCTAATGGCCTCCACCACCTGTAATTATTTTCATCCAGCAAACCATCATATTTATACACGAATATTAAATGCTAAAGTTTATTGATCGGAAAGTACAAACATTTTCTCGTTTAGGATTTCTAACACACTACAAATTTCTCCGCGTATTTTTTTATCATTTTTTATCGAACAATCCAGAGGCTTTCGCAATTTTTTTCATCAAATATATAGTCTGCTGATATCGCAATGCAATTATATATATTTTTATACGCCTCGATATATTTCACCGCGATTGACACTCCTTGCCCCGAAATTATTATCTGCCGCAGCCTTGCCAATTATAAATTAGGGTCCCGCAGGAACGAAGGGAGGAAGAAGTATTTTCGGTTTTTTTCGTTTGTTTTATTTTGAGCCGCGCACCGATAAGCTCACGGAGAATAAGTCTTTCGCGAGTAGTCGCTGCATATTTTTTGCGAGTCCCAGCAGTAACCAGAACGTGGCCCGATACTTTGCCGCCAATCGCCGATCTCTTTCTTGCTCCGCCTCGTATCCTCTTTTTTTACCCCTTTTTTTCTATTACTTTGCATTCAGGCCGTTCTAACCCTTTCGAGCTTTTATCGGCGAATACGTTGTTAAGATACGAGCCAACATCGCGCGTTCTGCAAATTTCGACAGAGGTATGTGCATGTATCTCTCTCTTTTTCCATGCGTAAATTGCAGGCGGTGTAATCCTTTGCTCGCACTCTCTATATCTCCCTTTCTGTCTCTCTATTTTCTTCGTTTTTTTCTTATCCCCCGAAATACCACAAGATTTTATTTTATTTTCGGTTCCTCATCGGCCTTAGTCCGGTCAAGCCTTTTGCTCCGCTACTTTTTTCCCCTTCCTATTATTCTTCAGAAGACACACGAACGATATATCCTGCGCTCTCACGGACCACAAAAACCGCATGTGCTCTGTCTATTACATAAGTGTTTGTGTACACGCGGATACGTGAGTGGTTTTAAGCGACCGATTCTTTTATATTAGTAAATGGAAACCGATCATGACTGCATGTAACCAAAAAATCAACACAAATCAAACAATCAAAACGAAGCTCGGGATTTGGAATTTCCGGTTCATTATCATGGATCTGCCCTCAAATGACTACGACATTGGTGTGTTCCGGATTTTGAGTACGGTTTTAAAATTTCATTTAACATCGTGGGGTACACATTCAAGGAGGGAAGATTTGAAAAGAAGAATGAAAAAAAAGATTTGAACAACGAATGATTTTCTAAGGATGCTAAGCGTATAAAAGAGGAAATGTGAAAGCAAGGGGAGAAAATAAGAGAAGAGTAAGAATGAAAAAGCAGTTTTGCGGTGTGCAGGCGTTGCGGGCGGAGCGAAAACGCCCCTCTGAAAACTAAACTCATAAAACTCGATGAGTCTTACCACACTGCTCTCTTTTTTTTGTATTTCTCCATATCTTTTCCTCTCTCTCTAACTCTTAACTTTACTTATTTCTAGCAGGCGCGCGTTTGCCGGTCATTTTTTCGGTGTCAAACTTTTACGATCGACCCTGCGGGACCCGCTGGATCGACCGTTGCGTCCTGAGGCTGCCTTGTCCGTTTCTATGTTCCGTTTCTTACTCCCTCACTCTCTACCTCTCTCTCTCTCTCTCTCTCTCTCTCTCTCTCTCTCTCTCTCTCTC
>JACEOJ010000077.1:5855429-5886754 GCA_013761285.1 Campoletis sonorensis | reverse complement strand
TCTCTCTCTCTCTCTCTCTCTCTCTCTCTCTCTCTCTCTCTCTCTCTTTGGCTGCACGACTGTCGGAAAAATGATTTCGAGTGGCAGATTTCAAGCCATCAGCGACAGAACGTTTTTCAGAATCAAATTTAGCTCGAAATGGATTTCGAACGAAAGATCAGGACAGTTTTTGAATCCACCATTTACAGCAGTTTCCAGGATATTTATAAAATTGTCCTTTAGCTATAAATCGACTGGTAATTGGTTTAATTGATGTCAGAGTGGAAATGCACCAGAAATAGGTCCGGGGGATTTAATAGGAACTATTTTCGTAATATTCGTCGCCGTTTTTCAGAGAACATAGTTTGCACTTTAGAGAATAACTGATACGAAAATAAATAACTTGTCAGTAAGCTATGAATGCCATATCCAAAGTGAGATTCGTATGGAGCACCGACGAGAGAGAACGGACGAGATAAAATTGGTAAATGGGATCGAAAGTATTTCGAATTTGAAGTGAAAAATTAATGAGATTATTTTAGTAAATATGTTCAATTACATAAACGTGTTATCCATTATACTATTGCGGTATAATTCGAGCGGTTTAAATTAATATTTGTCGGTTGAATTGCCATTGAGAGTCTTTTGGCTCGCATAAATTAAGCAGAATATGCACAAACGTTTGAGGAGACCGCATATCGACAGATAATACTAGAATGCCAAGGGTTGTTTACCTCTAATACGTATTATAAAGGGAGAGCTCGTTCAAATCAGCAATCAATCGTAACGATATCAATTAATCGATTTTTCCAATATTCAATTATCAACTAATCTTTGTCAAACGATTGGCTAATTCCTGAATCAATCAGCGTGTTCTGCTATTTAATTATTTATGATTTTCCAACTGAAACATAAAATTCTCTGTAGTACTCGTAAGGACACTTTTATTATTATTCAGCAAGCAATGTCATTAGAACGATCGCAACGTAATGAGAGAGTATTAAGGAAGGAAGATTAGTTCTAGCGAGCGTACTTTCGGGAAAGAGCCTCATGAGGTTCTGTAGCATAATCGGAAAGACGGTGTTGTTGGGAAAATGAGAGGGAAGAAAATGCATGAAAGAAAAAAAGAGGGAGGGAGAGAGAAAAAGCGTAAGAGAGAAAGTTAAGGTATATATAAAAAGCATAGCGAGGCTGGCGGCGTAGCAGCATCACAGAGAAAGGTGAAGCAAGCATCGGAAGCACTTTAGCGAAGGCGAGGGCGCATGGAAGGCACGAGATTAATGTGCCCCTTGGATGCACGAGAGAAGACTCTCACTTCCCCACAGGAGAGAACGAAGAGAATAAGCGAGAGAGTGTGGCGAATATACCGCGAGAGTGAAAGAGCATTAGTAGCTTCTCGTCGTCTCGAACGCGAAAGAGCTATTAGCTTCTCCGTTCGCTTGAACATATACATGTATAGACTCATATAGAACACAGTATGGCCCAATAAAGTTAGCGTGCACCAGTCTCGAGCTGGTCCACGTCCTTCTTCTATTTTACGGAGAACACACACACCCACACACACACGCATACACATAGATCTCTTAGAAACGTTCTACAATATGCCGTAGTCGAGCTTGTCTCTTCTGCAAACATATTTTCCTTCGTTGGGGTTTTGTGCCATGAAAACCCGAAACAGATCGGAGCATCTCGATCATTTCCGTTGTCATTGAAACGGCCATGATAGAACGAAAGCAAAGCTTAGATTGGTCTTTGAGCTTGGATTAATTTACCGACAGCAACAAGTTTGAAAAAATTGGTTTTAGCTCATAATTTTCTTTCGCTCTCGGCTTATAACCCAATATCGTATTGTCATCCATTTTGGAATTCAATAAGAATGCATAATGGTATTGACTTGTAATCATAATGCCCCCATTATTATTCCTACATCTCTAGAATTTACATGGAGAACCTTAATCACTCGCTCAGTCTCATTATCAGTCTCTTTCAATTCAATCAAAAGTTACTTGTCTCCGTGTCGATTTGATTAAGGTAACCTGATATAAGTGTACCATTGTACAGAAGTGCCGATGAGTATCGTCGAATTTACAATGAACCCGTATTTACGACACTCATCTCGTACACGTACTTTTGACCATTCGAAGTTGCTGCATAGATCAAATTTAATATTATGCAGGCGCTCTCGAACCAGCATTGAAAGATTGCAATAGTACGTTCATCACATTCGATTGTCTCGTTCTTTGTGCTTATACCGTCTCGTCATCATTCATTCACTTCGCGTTCGAGCATTCGTCTAGAATGGACACCACGTTAATGGCAAAAGGAGATCAATCATTCCTGCAAACTTTTCTCTTTTTTATATCTCAACCTGCATTTATACGACTCGATTCATAACATTCTTGGTGCTCCATTGATTATTGGGAGACTGCTCTCTCTCCTCTGTTTCTCTATTTTCACTGTTTTCTCGCGAATCTCTGGAATAACACTACAGAAAATGCTTTTATTCAAATGTCGATTTTTTTTGCCACGTCGGTTTGTATGGAGAACACTGACTTGACAGATTTCACTTTTAAAATTGGTCATACATCAGCCTCTGGCATCTCGTACATACGTATATATCTGTTTATAACGATGACGGCCACGTGAATCATCTTTCGACAACCTGGGTTTGTAGTCCTAGTAACTTTTTTATTCCGTGAATATCCCGGGGCTTTTTACAAGTCCATGCCGACGCCGACAAACAATGAAGCAGGCTCAGTATTAGAGCGAGGCGTTAATTTCCTTTCGACATCAGCACACTCACACATTTGAAAAAAAGGTCGATGACATTCTTTTTTCAAACTGGTTAAATTGCGCATGTAATACTGCACGAAACACAGCGATTTTTGTGGCAATACCTCTTGAACGATTGTGTACGAAATCAAATAGAAACGTTGAGTATTTTTTCTTCGATTCGTAATCGAAAAAATCTTGAAATAATCAATGCTTCCGACATTACAAGAATAATATTTCCCGATTAAATGAGTAGTTTAAAGTAACTGTTTCGTAGAAAACACGTTAAGTAACAATAATAAGAATAAGGATGAATAAGAGGCGCTTGATGGTTTCGTGAGCTATTACCCCACGGCGGTAAAAATGTGAACATTTTATTAGCTGGACATGCGTGAATGGGCTCCATTGTGAGAAAACGCTTCGGGTAATGAGTTTTCTAAATATATTGCCACATCGAAAGACGCTGCAATTCTGCGAGCGTCGTACGTCAAATTTGGCAATTGTATTAGCTGTTTAACGGGCATAACTTGTCGACGACAATGTAGCGAGGCTCGACGACGAGTATTACATCTCGACGAGATTGGAACGTCCAAGAAATTATTTGTATTTTCTCGGGGCTGGAATTGCCACGGAAGCATTCGCCGAGAGTACGAAGGCGACAAAAAGAAAAAAGAAAAGACGAGAAAAGAAAAAAACTATGCGGGTTCCCGACAAATTAACGGACCGGCACTGCAAGACGGCTCTTCGAATAAAACGCAGAAACGTCATAAAGATATGTACGAAGTGTTGGCTCTGCCGTTCGTTTACGCATTTCTCGGGCTCGCTGTGTTTTTCGCAATGAAACCTTCTCTCGAAGATGAGTTTACCGGATGCTCGGTGTAAGTGGTGTCGCCGCGACAAACGGACAAAATTTCATCACCAGTGTCAATGAGAAAAAACAACGTGACATTTTGAACCGCAAACAGCAGTAAAACTTGGCAAAGACGAGAGGTTATCGAGCACACGTGAAAGTCCCTCGAATATCAGAATTCCACGAAAATATAGACACACGTGAATATCACAGTATTGATATTCGGAAATAGATATCATGACGTTTATAGCCTCGTTTCACGGGTAATGAAGAAAATGAAAGAAACGGAAATGTCGGGTCGGAGGTAGAATGGATCATGATAATGATAAGGGACAGCCCGAGCGATACGGTCGAGCCCCAAACAATAAAAAGAGAATGGATATTACAGGGAGTGGGAATCCTGCTCTTTTTTCTCTTCGCTATAAAAAGGAATCAAGTCTGAAGGGCCGAATGGTGAATTACGATCGGAACGCGAGAGGGCTGAGGGCGTTTCTTGGTACATAACGTATATCAAACCTTCGTAATTCGAAAGGAAGGATATACATGTGCATCGTGTGATATATATCAATAATTAAATAACAAGAGGGAGGAATGCATCTTTATTTTTCGCTGCGAAAAGTTCTGTATCGCGCCCTTCAAGCGTTTAGCAGTGGAAGATTAAAAAGTTGGCTTCTTGAGTTACCAAAACTCTTTGTCTCTGTCTATTTTCTGTCGATCTTACGAGAGAAGCACGAGCCTCTCGCGATTGGCTCGTAAAGGTTTCTTTAGTCGAAGAGAATTCGTGTATATAAAAGCTACGGGCGAGAACTCGGTCGTGTCCATTAACGCGGGGGCTCAACAGGACTCGCGATGGACAAGCAGAATATATATATATGGATACGTTTGCCGACACTGCGACGCTACATACACCGTTAAGTGGTTGACAGGCCAATAAAGCTGACATCGTAAAATTTCTTTGGACCGAAACGTGCGTCTTCTCAAACGCAAGAATAAGAAAGAGAACATATATAATATCGTCGTTCTGCTATCTCTCTCTCTCGAGTTCTTATTTCGTTACGGGGTTTCGATTAATATTCAGCCCTTGGTATGTCCACGAGAGAGACTGTAGAATATAATCGAATGAGAACGAGAGTAAAGGGCCCGTGAGGAATATCCGTATGGACCAGCAGCTCGACGGAATAATCAATGAGATTTTATTCTAATCCGGCCATTCGAATCTTACCACACTGCTTATCCAAAAGGAGAGTTCATAATAATTTTATTTTAACTTATCTGACACTTTTATGCATGAGCATTATATGTATATACGTCGACATTCATACATCAGATATTAAAATAAAATTATGATAAATTCTTCCCTCGTATATACGCACATTTATTCTCGAGTCAGCGGGACAGTGACCAAACTGCTGTCACTTGAGCCAGATCATAAAAATCTTGAAAAAAAACATGTATTTATACATATATACGAATTTATATACCGGTATCGTATAAAGGAGAAACGTTTAAACTTAGTGCAGCCGCTACCGGCGTGAATTCGAGCTGAGTTAGCTGCTCAGTTGTCCACCGTGATGATAAGTCTCTTACTATTCACCTTTACGAGATACACCGTAATATAAATTGTACGAGAGGTACCTGATAATTTTGTCATGTCGACGAAACTTCTATGAGGACTAAACTAGTTCGCAATACAAGAATATATAGGCAGATATGAGACTGTACGTATTATGACCAAGTCGCAATATCTACAAAGATATATTGATCTTGTCCTCTCGGTCGATAAATGTCAATAAATATACGTAACCTCAATAATATGTCAGAAAAACTATTTGCGATAAAATAAAATAGAAGCATATGATCTAATATCCATTGGCGTCCTGGTATCAGTAACAACATGGAGTGTAAATACACAAGAGAATAATTCTCCTCTCAAAAGGCGTAAGCAAACGACAAGAGAATATAATGTTCGTGGTCTCTGCGTGTAGACTCTCCTCGGACGGCTGCAAAAATAATTATACTCGCAGAGAGTGGTACACTAATTAAGATCTCGAACGGGCAAGCTTCAAAGCGATTTTTCTTAACGTTTCGCACACTCACACACATACAGCCCCAGCACATATATAAACGACAACTTCTCCTCGCTCTCTTTATCATGCGTTTGCCACGTTTTCTGCTGAGTAAAAAACGCGTGCGTATTATATGCATGTATAATACACTTACAATTCGTTTTAAATTCGCCGCCGTAAGAGAGACTTTAGTGCAGAAACGCCGACTCAAAAGACGATGACCTGCTGTTCCACTTTCGTGAAAAAGTCCGCTCTCTCATATTTTTCCTTCGATAATAATGATTCAAGCTCATGTTATTTTCACGCCATCATTGCTTGCAACAATCAGGCAAAGTTCTTGGCATGTGTGAACATTTTGAAAGACAAATTTCTTTGATCCTCGTTACAGTGTGTACCTTTTTCTTTTGGGCGAAAGCTCCGTTTCATGCTCCACCGTCTTAACTCCACTGAAAACTTGTGATCAAACGTCAAAAGGTGAGGAAACGTCGAGAAAATGGTGTAGTACGTTCGTGACAAATGAAGGAAGATCTTTCTTGCACGCACTATGCCTGATGATGATGGTGGGAACGACCCGAGTGAAACTAATGAGTTTCGGCTGTTTTTTTTTCTCAATACACTCCCTCTCTCTTTCTTCCGTGAACTTTCCTAATTTCCGCAGATTGCAGTATAACCACGTGAAAAGAGCGGACAAAAAATGGAAAAGAAAATAACGAAGTAGAGAGTCGACAGCCTGACAACAAAGACGAAGACGAGTGGGACTTCGGAGATTGATGATTCCGGGAAACATACATTGCTTACCATCTTCTTTTATCTTCCCTTTTTTTCTCTCCAAATCTCGTACATTTTGAGCCTCTTCCAAACATCATCCCCCAAAGAAACAACTAATGCAGTCAATATTCTCTGTCCTCCCACAAATTTTAATCCAACTTCTACAAAATAAAACCTTTGACCGTGTCTCCAATAGCAGACTATTCCAAAAGCACACTATTTGCTGATTTTTTTGAATCAAAGAGCCCACTTCGCGATTCAAGAATTCGAAATAATGTTTCTAATGGAAAATGGATTTCTTAGCCGATCAGGATAGAAAATTCTTTTTATAGATAGTGCACCGTATTTGATGTCCCTCATTCTTCGATATACTCAGAATAAATTATATCTATACATATGAATGAAAATGAGATATACACATATAGGGTTTTTGCAAAAAGTGTTCACTGTCCTTATCGGGTTCCATTGTATCCACGAGATGGAGCGCCTATCCCGGAGCAAGACTTGGTCGCTTTGCTGGAGGTTCTCGGGTATAACAGCATCATCGCTCAGATTGTAATCGATTTTTTTCTGTCTCTTTCAACGTACTCGAAATGTATGATAAAAAATAAAAACGAAGATGAAACAGAAATGAATGGGATAAAAATATGAATTCAGCAATCTCGGATCTCGTGAATCATTTTATTCATACACAAACACTTATTTTACTATTTTATATGTAATCAAGTTAAATGTGTGTTACAAAGTTTATCGCTTATTGTTCTTCTGCATAAATATATAGTAGAAAATACCGTAGATCTGATTTCATTCTGTGCATATAAACAATTGAAATATAAAATACAGGCGCTCGGGGGCCTTTCCTCGAAGAAATTTCGAGCCTAGTTATACTAAACAAATGATTATCTATTTGGATTATCGAACGTCCGTACAGATAACTCTCTGCGTATCGCGACCGTACGTTGCTGAGTATTATCATTATTGCATTTTAATGATTGCTCCTGTTCCAGAGATAGTATAACTAGCGTTATAGCTTTCAAGCATTTTCAGTTACGTAGCATACACATAGATTCAGCTTCGTCCATGCAGCTTGAAATGGTTTTTAAAAGCGTTCATCGAACTACGCGTTACTGAAGAAAGAGTGAGATGACCACTGCAAAAAATAGTAGAGTTTTGTTCTCTCCTGTCCTCTCGGCACATTGTCGTTCTTGGAATAATTTCTCGTTATCAGATCGCCCGTTATGTACGAAGAGAAAACGAAACACAAAACTGGCTGCATAGTTATCGAGATCGAAGGATTCTTCGCTCGCAGAAAGTAGATTATCGAAGTTGGACACATACATAAACATACGTATACGTGGATGCTGTATATGTTACAACAATAGCATGTACAGAGATTGTATAACCGGATTATCTTTTCGGATTCTGTGCTAATTTTCTCAACGAAATTTTCAAATAAAGAGAAATCGAATGAATCAGGATTACGATGTACGAAGAGCATATCTTTCTCGGTGTTAGGATAACAGATTATTGTGAGGCATATTGTTTTTCTATAATACTGACTTATCGTTCATATAGATAATGAACGATTGAATCAGTTTTAATGGGGAAATACGTTTTCCCATCGAAATTTCGCTATTTCGCAATTTGCAGTATAATCCCGTGTATATATGTGAATCATGCTTCTACTTTCGATCAACTTGAACCATGTCCGACCCAGGAGGTTCATGGTAAAGCAATATTTTTGGAATTTGGGTTAACGCGCCGTACCAGATCCGAAATATGGTATGCACGTATGAACCAGGCACAAAGCACTCCATGAAGGAAGTAATACTTGGTCTGTTTTATTTCGGCTAGCATGTACCATTTGCCAGGACATCCTATTCTCTTTTTAACGAGGAGTGAGAGAAGCCACCAATGGCAATACATTTTCGAGGGGATCTCTGTCCAAACCTCTGAGGAAGAGGTTGCCTAACTTAAGCCGGCTTTAACTAACCCCTCCATGGTAGAAACCTTGCCATTGTAGAAATATAGGTAGCTACGATAATACGCAATATAGCTTTCACATTCACTCTCCACTATGTGTCTCCTGCTCCTTTCATGGTTTGTCTCTCTATCTCGTTCGCTCTGTTCCTCTGTCACCGGATTTGGCGCAGCTCCAGCAGAAAGCCGAGGCTGTAGTTTACAGGAACTGGTTAGAGTGAGAGGCGCCACTCCCACCGCGGCTTCGTTATATTGTCCGGAAAATGGGTCGACTGTAATTGCTCTTCCCGACTTCACAATTCTGCCGATATCTTTATATTTTTGTCAACTACCGTTGCAATTTATCGACCTGTTTTGTTCCCTCTTTGAAATCGCAAAAATATTTCATCTCAACATTCTTAATTATTATACGAAGAAAAAGAAAAATCGCTGACACTATATCGCGCCAATATTTATTATCGTTCGCAGTCCATACCAGTGATTAATGTGTGCTATTTTTTATCTGTTTCAGGTATGTTACCGCAATCGAATAAATCGCTCATGAATGAAAACCACGTAATCCGGGTGAGTCCGTTCCACTTTCATCCAGAGCTAAAAGTTCTGGTGTCATCGACCCCTGCCCGCCCTCAAGGAACATCAAATTGCATCGCGATCTCATAAACTGCTTGCACGCATGTCATAGTTTAATCGGCAATCGTAGAATCGATCTTTTATTGTGATAACAAAATGGAGGGCTTTGCTTTTCCGAGAGAATCTAAGCCTCCAGCAGCGATTAGGCTCTCTCACATGTGACACGCTCTTGGGAGATAAACATTTGAACAAATCGCGAGATCGTCCCCACATGGATGCTGCGCACTCTCTTATCTTTAACACTCGTGGAAAATAGTGACAAAAGCCCTCGTCCCTCCCACATTCAGAGCCACACGTTCAAATACAGCTACACATAAATTACCAATACGCGTACTCATGTGTAGCCGGGAGAATGTATAACGTGCGAGGCGTAAACTCTGTGTGATACTTTGGCGGTTAAGAGGGGCGGGGTGGGGGGGGGGGGGGGGGGGGGGGGGGAGCGGTGGGGTATCGAACGAGACGTCGAAGTAATTTATAAGCCGCTACGACCGACGAAAGATAACGTCCGGCTCGACTCCCCTTCAACGTTCAAACTATATATGTATATATACATATAAACACACGTGAATATATACATAGATATACCATGACATACGCCATCAAGCCTAATACATATATGTCTAATGGAACCTCGAAACTACCCTCAGTTGTGCTCTATGGGTCGGATCAGGCGCCAATTACGTCACGGGAGAATGGGAAAGGGAGCCGGTCACGTGTCACATGTTGGGGTAGATTACGTTAGTTGCGGAGCCTGTGATATGGGACCAGAGTGAGAGAGACAAAGCACGATATTCTATGGGAGAGCTAGTAGACGCGCAACTGTCTCTCGCTCTTCGAATCCCCAAGAAGTCCTGGTTTGCATACCGGTCTTACGAAATCATATGTGTGTATACATATACATATGCAGTTTCGTCCACAATTTGGGCCTTAGGATCTCATCGCATGTTCTGTGTATCCGTGCCAATTCTAGCGAGAATCCTAACCCTCACTAAATCGACATCTCGTTGTCTCTCACTCTCTCTCTCTCTCTTACTCTCTCTCTCTCTTACTCTCTCGCTCTCTCTTCCTCCCTCTGGTAAGAAGCTTGTTGTCTTGAATGGATTCTCACAGTTGAAGGTACACGGTGAAGCTATCCAGAGATACGAGGAAATACGCATGTAGATACATCGTGCGAAGACTTGCGTATATGGATGTTGTTTCCTGACAAACAAAAGGCCTCAACTCTAGTGATTTGTTATGTTAAACGATATCGTATACGACCTTTCATGTCCCAAGAATGAATCGCACATGTGTGTATTCATCGAATCTCTCTGGCTATCTTGCTTTCTCTCCCTCTCTCTTTCTCTTACCCTAAGAGCTCTATGCCGATAAGTTCACCACCACCACCACACGCTGCCAATTACATCCTACCGAGATTTGCACGAAGTGGCGATGCAAATAGCCAAACTGGTCCAGTGAGATCTAGACCGGATAAGCTCATATACTCACAGCCTGCATAATACACTCCTCCCTTTCACCTCTTTCCGATAGATATGCACCAATCATACATAATACTCCGTATGTATCAGGCACACCAAAAAAGCAACACCATTATCTTGATAATTAAAAAAAATGACTTTTTGCCCCTAAAAGTCGAGTAAATACTATTTGAAATAAATAAGGTACGAACTTATTTGAATCAACGTGTTTTTTGTTCGCGAACAACGGATCGTCAGGTTTTTTATTATTTTTTTTTTCGACACTTTGAAAAAATAATCGTGCCATTCGGTAAACTGTGTTGAGCTCTTACGTCTCGCTATCATTTAACATTGTAAAAAATAAAATGGCAATTATTCCATATTGGGATACGGGCGCATGAATGTGTGCACTTGTTTCCCGGTTATCTTCGCTTCTCTTAGCGTGCACCATTCATTCCGTTCGTAATCCGGCAAATCATGGATATTAATTTGCGCATATGATACATCATTTTCCAGAAGATAAAATATATGCTTATAAACATCGTAGCGAGAAAGATTAATACGAAGTATTGCAGCGTTCATGTGACGGCCAATTAAAAGCTTCGCGTCGGTTTCCCAACTATACGTCGGTGTGTAATCCCGGAGGCACAGAACATACAACACACATTCTCCTTCCCCCTCGAAAAACTATCTTTCTTCTCGAATGCCGCTTTTACTATTCATCTCGGGCTCTGCAGCTTTTTAAACGATATTACTCTTCAAAACGTACATTACTCTGCCTCTCTTGAGATATTCTTCTGATCGCCTTTACTAGTTTTCCGCGCTTTTTCAACCGATGGTGGAAAGAAAACAAAAAACAGAACAACAAAAATGGAGCTTTATTTGTTATCTTATAAAATGTCTACCGATCGAAAACCGTGTGCGACCTTGGCTCGAAATCTCGACGATTTGCTTTATATCACGCACACGAGTCTGTACGGAAAAGCATTCGTGAACAGCCAGAACAAGGCCTGAGCTTCTTTTCATTCCGTCGAGAGAGGAATTCATTCCTCCGCCAGGCTGAACGTGAACGGAAGGGCGAGGACAGCTCCAAGGAAGAGAACTGAAGGTATATTTATCAAGGACAAAGTAGGAGAGAAAGAAAAAGACGGGGAGAGAGAGAGAGAGAGAGAGAACAAGAGGTAGGGGCTGAAGGAAAAAATGCCGAGTGTTTGGAGATGCAATTTGGGCCCCGAGGGCACAAGCGTTTTTCTCCCCCTCTTTTCTCTTCTTTTACTCTTCTCTACAATCTCGTGTGACGTGATAGCTGTCTTATGCTTTACAAAGTATATGTCAAGCTTTTCTTGTCACAATACCCTTTCTACCATTGTCGACAAAAGAGAGGATTACAAAAAATGCGAAATCGTAGATTTTTCCATTTATTTACATTTTTTTTTGCTTTTATCAGCTCTCATTTTCTATTCCTTTCAACCTGTGACAATCATGAAGAAAAAAAAGTATCCGTGATGAATATTAATTTCCTATAACAAGACATCGCGATCGCCAAAATTTACATTCAATTTTACCATCCAAAGTAGCGAAAAACGAGGTATGGCACATGAGCTCGTTAGCCATATTATTTTGCTGACAGCCAATTTTGCCCATATTACGATGATAATAACGAATAGCGATGCGACATACAGTTTAATTTTGCAATACGTGCTATCGTGAAGCTTCTATGCCGATAACAATGATAATGTAACGATAATGGCTATAATGGTAACAATAATGATACATTCTCGTACGTTTGTGTACGACATGAAAACCCAGCCACATTTGTAATATAATATAATGTCCATTATATATCTATACATACAAATGCGGTGTACAATGAATGGTCAGCGTAATACCGCAGACTTTCGCTGTAAACATGAGGAAAAAGAGTATGGTGTGGTCTCGATCTCCTATGAAGTTAGTACTTACTCGTAGAAGTTGATCTTTCTCACATTGTCTCTTTCTCTCTTGAGCAGTTGTCTAGTTTGTACAAATCTGCGTACGAGTGAATGGAGATTGATATTTTTAAAAAGGAATATAAGTTCAGTAGCATATGGTTTGTCTATTCGTAGATTTGTCTGGACAGACTTTAACTTAAGAAAGAAAGAGAGAGAGGGAGAGAGAAAGAAGAAAGAAAGAGATAAAGAGATAAAGTAGGTAATGCTTGTGGCCGGTGTAGCGAAAGAGTATATATCTACTGGCGGGTGGAGAATCCGCGAGGATATGAGAGAGTGAGAAAGAGAAGAATAGACCCTTGGGCATTTGCATTGAATACCCTTACCTACTTGTGTGTTACGTTCCTTCTACTACTACTGCTCTGTTTATAGCGTTGCATGATATGTGTGCGTGTGTAGAGAGTAGATACAGTCAGGTCTGATGTTGTTGCTGCTGCACCCGGTACCTTGTACCATTGTGTTTATTTATGGACTTTAATTATATCAAATATGGTGTGGGAGAGAGCCGGGGCGCGTCGTGTATAATGGTGCTGTGTTATACGTACGTATATATGAGCAACAGTTACGCTGAGTGGTATATATACATGGAAGAGGATCCAAGGAATATGTATGCGAGAAGTACAGAGAGGACGTACGTTTTCGTAGCCTGCGTGGATCCCGGGAGCGGCTTTAGATACCCTTCTCACTATTAGGGAGGTTGGAACGATAGTTTATGCACGCGTTCCACGTGTGTATGTGAGGGTTTGTGGTTTTCGTGTGTGTGTGTGTGTGTGTGTGTGTATGGATACGTATGTAAAAAAAATTATTTTCTTGAATTGATAATAAGAGACTCTGAAGATTTACACAACGAAACTATTCAATCGAGGATACAGACGAGATGTATAACTTCATTTTTATACTTCCTTAAAATCGATCCCGGATTGTTAATTTAAGAATTGCGCAAGTTATACATGGAAATATTAACTGCAACACTGGCGATCGTTCACATTCGGCCGGTTTTCTCATTAAAAGACCGATAGTTAACCGCGAAAGGGTTGTTTATGTAATAGCACGCAGCTGCAACAGAATGAAAGGTAATGGAAAGAAAGAAAAATTACAAAAATTGCTGGACAGTATACAAAGCGTCGCGCACCCGCACTAAACCTTAAAAGGATAACGCAACTGGGCCACTGGAGATGCTGCACGAACGTGTGCCCCCTTCTTATCTCGATGTATATCGAAAACGTTTCAGACCTGGCTTACTCGCGCTTTTTCTCTCTCTCTCTCTCTCTCTTTCTCACTATGACTCACATAACTTTTATTCTCATAGTAATTTCTCTTCTCATTCCGATTGTACGAGGCTTTTCGCTTCGTTTCTTCCTCTTCCTTTTCTTCTCTTATTGTCGCCCGTTCCTGTGCCGCACGGGATGCAAATATTGGCGTTAAATCCGCGCCCCTCTTTTATCCGAGTACGGCATTTCCGTACGCGGCGAACAATACATAATGCTCACCAAAGTGCACTATTCGAGTCTCGAAGAGCAACGAGAAAAACCGAATAAAATTGCGGGACGTCTTGCACCATAAAACGAGTATAACCCCAAGGTCAAATCATTGGAAATGCGTATTAAATCCGCTTTCATTCTTTTTTGTTTTGCCTTAATTAAGAACACCGCATAACTCGCGAAATTATTCACGAAAAGATATTGAAGCGAAAGATTGTAAAGTTTTTGCAGTGAAGGAAGCAAGTGGACAGCGTCTGCAACGAAAAAAAAGAATATGGTGATTATAGTTTTTTTTTTCTAAATTATTTTGCCGAAACGCGTCGTCAAACGTTTCATCTTGTTAGAAGTTCTGCCCACGTCCTTTGTTGTACAAAATACTCGAGTCATGCAGCCATGGGACCAGTAACGAAAGACAAATATGATGAATACACGCACCATTTACTAATGAGATGCAGTATCGCAAAACGGTTGGCTCTTCAAGTCAGGCCAACCTTTGCAACTCTTTCGCGATCACATACTTCGAGCAAAACGAAAAAAAATCACGCGTCTACCCTGAAAACCCTTTGGATATTTCAAAGTCTCGAATGCGCGCAATCTCAAAGAGGTTTGTTTGCTCGATTAAAAAAAGACGAAGCTTGTATGCACAGTGTGAGTGGTGCGTACAGCAACCCTCCAGGAACACCACAGAGCCCACTGACCCTTGCGTGATGGGAACATGTACGCGGAGAAATACCTGCAACTCGACTACTGTAAAACATCACATATCTATCTCAACCCTTGTGGCGTGAATCGCCGCGAGGAGAAAATCCAAAGCGACAAGCGAACGATATCTCTGACAAAGAGGCCTGCTGAATAATCCATTCGCGAACTTGCAACGTTTCCGCTCACGGTAGCATTGGCACATACTCCACACTCCCTCTTTTTCGTATTTTACAGCCCCTATTCGAATCTTGAATTGCTGGGCTCTGGAAGTAAGAAGCACGCACGCATATTCATGCGTGCGTATTGGCGGAGGGAGATTCGCGAGGGTGTTCTTGGACGAGTTTTCTTTTATTATTATTACTGTCTCGAAACTCGAATTGTTCACCACCCGCACAATATGGCTTGCGCGTGTATTGGTGCCGAGTACGTCAGTGAAGGTCCTCGAATTCTCGAAAAGAAAGAAAGAGAAGAGAAGAGCCGAGAGTAGAAAGAGGGGTTGCTCATGGTCGCATCGTGCGAATTGTTTCGTTGGAACATGGACACTCCATGCACGGGCTGTGACGGCTTCAAGATTCTTCTACCAACCCTTCCTCGCTCCAGCTCTTTCCGTCCCCACCAACGAGAATGCCAAAAAGAGAAAAGAGTAAGCGCGTGCCAAAGTTTCGCTCTCTCATTAGACGAGAGACTTGCTCGAGAGAATAGACGTATATAATATTTATGTATGTATGCGTGAGCATTATGAAACAGAAGCTATGACCGGCGTCATAAAAATGGTGTATGGGTCGTGGGTGTAAAAGAGGAAAAGAGAGCCAGGGGCAAAGAGCCCTTCAATCCTTGCGCTCCAAATCCACCGTTTGTTAATTGGAGGTCGCTCCATCCAACACAGCGTACACACATTATATATACATACGACACGTTACTTTAATACACACAAGAGCACGTATTACGTGCGTTTGAATTGTGACGCTACGAGGGCCAAAAGCAAGAGGTAACGCCTGCTGTATGTCCTCACCGAAGTGGTAGTTCAGCCGTAGTGCCAAGTATTTTTCTCTTGTTAGGGGCAGCCCCGAGTATCAGGTATATTTGCTCGCAGGAAATACACATAAAAAGAAACACACGCCGTTGAATTTACCGAGGTGCATCCTTCCATTTTATTTGATCTCTACGTTCGTAAAACAAACAAAAAATTGATATGTAGTAAGCGTAGTTTCTAAATTAGAACGTAGTGCGTGGCACAGTTATTTTGTGAGAAGACAATGAATCGAAAGAACGTGGAAAATGGAGTTAAAGGCTTATGTGCTGGGCTCACGTTTAAATGATGAAGTCCTAATTAAACTCTTAGTCTTACCAGTCACGTGCGCTTACCAACGTAGGATTCAGGAGAATATCGTGACTGCAATATGGGCAGGGGTGAATCAGGAAGGAAGATGGCCAAGGGATTTCTTCGCACCCCGAGGAAAGCCACGAGGATAAGTCGTGAGAGCAATTCGCTACTTCCTAATGCTTTGTTATGTTTGTTCGTGTATAGACGGGCGTGTTCGTACACACGTATGGCTGTCCTTCGGAACGTGTAGGGCAAAAGTATAAAGCTTTTGCTAACGATGATGAAACAAGTACAACAGGGTAGTTGCCAGATCTCGTCTAAGGGGACGATGAGTCACACGAGGGGAAGAAAGTACTCTCTTGAAGTGAACCAGACACATGTAGAAATCAGCGATAACAGGAATAGAAAAAAGTATTCGGGAGCAAAACCTTTGTATGAGACTGCAATCGAAATGAGATGAGAAATTGAGAGTGCAAGAGAAGCGAGATCTCTTTTGTTTTTCGTTACTTGTCTCCAACAACAGATTCAGCACCGGTCGATGGTTCGCGTTGAGTGAAAATGTATTGGCTTCTTTTCCACCGATGCTAGTCTTTGTTGGATTTTCCTTGTTTCACTTTGGCGAAACTTCTCTCTGTTGACCGCGTGTATACTCGAATACATTTTTACCAGAATTCAACGTATATATGAAAGTGTATGGCACTCAACGCTACTCCGTGCACTTTCAGCACACAGCTGCTTGTCATTCCCCGAAATAGTTCTGATCTCTTGAAAACTTTTCCCTTCTCTGCTCAATAGGGCAACGACCCAGCGTTGAAACATTGAACAATCAGGATAATTAAAATGACACGAGAAAAAACCGACTTTGTTTTTGCCATTATTTTCGCAATTACTTTTGAAATAATTGACGAGAAGAAGAAAAAATTGTACACTGCAAAAACAAGTGTGTTGTCGAGTGCGTTGAATCAACGCACTACACGTCTTATACGTGAGTTGTTTAGGCTAGGCGTATTTCAACAACACACGTTGCCCAATACGATGTATTGAAACAACGCGCTAGAGCGTGTTTTTTCAACAATACGGCTCTTTCCGTTTAAATACTTTTGCAACACACATTATGGGTGTTAATTCAAAACGGGTAGTAACATTCAATACACTTTGGTGTATTGAAACAACGCGCTAGACCGCGTTCTTCCAACAATACGGCACTTTCCGTTTATATACTTTTTCAACACACATTATGGTTGTTAATTCAAAACGGTTAGTACCATACAATACACTTTAGTATTGAGTTGGATTGGTATGGGAGGGGATGGGATCGTAAAAATCTAAAAAAGGTATACGACATTAAAAACATAACTGACAATGTCATGGTGGGCAATTTTAAATGTCAAATCAATAAAACAATTTTTTGCCAGCGAAAGATGGAAACTTTAAAAAAAAAGATGGAAAGATGAAAAAAATCTTATATCGAAGAATACCCATAGAAGCAGAGAATACCCATATAAGGTCTGGCGCTATCGTCGACCGAGCAGCCAATAACAACACTCCCAGGTCGACCAAAAAAAAACGTAAACAAAAGGAAACATCTGTGTTTGATGTGTTAGTTGCAGAATATTTCTGAATCCCCGGTCGTTATAGCAACTTGGGCTTTACGACAAATTTCGAAATCATATATGTACCCATTTTTTTAGCATAGAATCTCAAGTCATGAGTGGTGTAGTCGGTAGCGTGCGTGCGTTTAGAAACAGAGATAGGCAGGTAGGGCAGTTCGAATCCTCGATAGGTAGGAAAATTTTCTCCGATAAAATTAAATACAGACCCATATGAAAGGGTCAAATTCCATCAAAGATGGCAAAAAAAGAGTCCGCGGCTACAAAAAAAAAATCTTTTTGTTTCGTTTTCGTTGAAAGAACAACCACTCGGTGGTAAACGTGTATATTCGAGCTTCAAGGTCGAACGCGGTTTAAGCGCATTGATACAACACGGCTAGCTGCGTTGTTACAACTCGACGACACGCGTTGATACAACACGGATACCTGAGTTGATACAACACGCCCTCACGTATTGATGCTACACGTCTAACTGCTTTAGTACCACGTGGTTAAAAATGCCGGAACAACACGAATAAAACGTGTTGACTTGAACAACAACGCGGCAAGAAACGTGTAGAAAACGGCCTCAACGTTTACACGCCTAAAGCGTGTTGAAAATACACATTTGTTTTTGCAGTGTAGCAATCTTAGAATAAGGATATGAATTGATTGAAACTTTCCTTCTAATTTAATTGAAGTAGTAAAAATATTCATGACAAAAATCCTATAAAAATTTGGATGCCAATCGAGTCATATCTTGGCGAACTGTCCAAAAAAATAATATCGTGAGAGATTCGATGAATAACTGATTGATGCGAGAACCCATAGCAACAATGAATTTTCTATTCGACGTAAGCACACTCGAATCTGCTGTGAAATGTATGTATTATTTATCCAATGGAAATGGGCGCCTGGAAGTCGAGTTGGTTGGTAAAGAGCGAAGAGAGTTGAAAGATCGGGAGAGGGATAAACAGAGGCAGGAAGAACTCTCGACGAAAATCAAATTCCTTTGATCGATGAGAGAAGAAAGTTTGTTCGTCAGAATATCGCACGGGAGTCTTTGTGGAGTGGGTGCGAGGGCATGGAAGCCATCGAAGAGCTCGTGTTGGCTAGGGCATTGAATCGAAACCCTGACTCTTCGACGTTTTCGCGCGTATATATATGGTCCATCTTACTCTCTCCCTATTTTCCCATTGCCTGCTTCCATCCTCTCTTTCGCTTGTACTCGACGTCTCAAGCCATCGACTAATACCATTAAACGCATAACGAGTAAGGCGGAGGCGAGACGCGAAGGACCAAAGCGTTGAGAATCCCATCCCTTTCTTCCCCGCATGGCCTCGGGCACAGGTTTAGGTAACGATGGAGTTTTAAAAAGTTATAAAACAAATTGAAAAAAAAAAAAAAAAACAAAAAAGGAAACTTCTTAAAAGGCAAGTTTTCCCTTTTTGTTTTCGCGTTAGCGCGATATACGAACACGAGAAAATTCAATACTTCTTTTATATTTTTTTACTAAATCTCATAGTCTCGTCGTACTTAGCCTCTACATTCGAACAAGAAAAGCCAAGTGCTTTCTTCGGAACGAGAAACCCGAAGTACTTTCAAGTCTCTTTATATATATCGTTCTCACTTTCGATGCTTTTACTTTTAGTCAATTCCTTCACATTTTATCCCGCCATTCCGTTGACGCCAGTGCGGCCAAAACATCGTGGCGCGATGTTACGAGAAATTTTAATTAGGGCGATCAGTTTTTTACTTAATACTTTTCGTGTGTGAAAAATGTTGCGGAAAGGAGGAGACCACGCCAACGAAATAATGAAATCTCCTTGTTGTAGGGTGTGCTGCATGTCAACGCGGAAACTCGAAATATTCCGAACAATTTGGCCAAGCCATTACTCATCCAAGTGTCCCAATCTTTATGCACACCACACATGTATATGTATATACCACCATATATTACTTATGGGGGCAATTCTATGGAAACTAGAGGTTATTGCATATACGCACAATTTTACATAGTGAATATATACGAGTTCGAGATAAGCACGCTACATTGAACAAGAAAAAAAAGGAGTCAGCACGCGTACGAACACTTACCGGTATTAAAGCTGGCGTACCGAAAGAGATATGAGTAGCACAATTGTACAGAAACGTACTTGGTCATGTGGCCATATACGTGACAGTGTTGCTCTAACTATTGAATTTATGGGATATCTCGATCTGTATATGCGTTACTCACCGACTTGCTCACAGCTTGGCTTTCGCTGTCATGGGCAAATGATCGCGGTCGACAAAACGTAACGTTAGTAATATTCCCCCGTAGCAAGTAAGTTAAACAGCTATGGAAACGTCACAGCAAGCCTACGCAATTGATACTTCTCATTCCCTACGTGCCTTCGATTCAAAATTTTGAAAAAAAAGCTCAATATATCTGCGCCAAAAAGGGCTCATTCGCCAGGTTACAGCTTACAAAGCAAATACCGAAAAAAATATGTTTTTCAATCGGTAATATGTGAATCAATACTCGGAAGGTTTATAAACCAGTCAATGAAGGAAAAATTGTGTTAAAAAGTTTATTCAAACCACCCTTACATTTTTTTTCTATATTTTTTTATTACATGCTGCCACAGAGTCAATAAATTCCAAGAGTAAAACCAGTTGTCCGATACATCTTGGTTGTTTTTATCTACAATATATATTTGCTGAAGTAACAATGAGCGATATATGAAAAAAAAAAAAAAAAATGTACCAAGATTGAGAGAAGGAAAAGTTATTGAAAAGATCACGCGCGCGCTGGAGAAGCGAGAAATCGTTGTCACGCGATGGTGAAGTAAGTCGTGTGTGCTGACCGCGTGACGTGCTACACGATCCGAAACGAGACTATGTCTCCGTACTCCTATTAACGTGTATAAATAAATAAATATCAATATATATATACACGCACGTCGTTAAAGTAACTACAGAGATTTGAAGTACGAGCAATAAACTCTCGCTTTACCTACAGTATTTATACTTCAGGTATATTTATACGACTGTCTATATGATATGCATATGCAAACATACGTAAGTATTATGAGCACGTAAAAGCGAAAAAATTGCTGCACGATCGATTTTTTTTCACAAAGAATTTACACGAAAAGAAACGAAAGTCTCGGGCACGAGCTCTCTACTTCTATTTTGCGCACTCTTTTTTGCCCTCTCTCTCTCTCTCTCTCTCTCATTCCCTCTTTCGTCATCAGCAGCCGCGTGTTTCGCGGTTAATGTCTCGGTTTAGGAGCTGGAATATACGACGTCATGTCGCGAGATTCTCTCGCGGGCTTTGCACCGTCATCGTCGTTGTTGTTTTAATTAGTCAGACTGTTTAGGCGATGTCATCGTACACGCCGCGGCAAAGTGGATATACGTAGGGTTGATTACAGTGACATATACATGTACGTTAAAGCTCTTGCTTTAGCGGTATAAACTCTGGCACGTTATGGTTATCCGCGTGCGATATTGTTACATCGCATAAGCGTGCGATCAGTCCGTGATTATTATACATTCACATATATATCTATACAATGTGTATGTGTATATGAGAGTAAGTCTACAATGCTTATAGAGCTTGCACACTAATATTATTATTGTGAGAACACGCTATTGCCTCGAGAGCTCCAATCACGTACATGTTTGCTTGGGCAAAATCGGCGAACAATTAACGCTACTGTAATTCCATTTAATACCCACAATATTCCATAGAAAATGCAGAGCTGCCAAAGAAACCTCGTCAAAGATCAACAATCCGTCATTTATTTGTGAAGTAATTATTCCACTGGACCGTAAACTATTGAAAGAGATTTGCTCAAAACCTGTCAATATAACCCTCGAACAAAATCTTGAAATGAATAAAAGTGAATGTAGTCACCATGAGATAACAGCGTTGAGGGATCAGTCAGACTCATCGAAGCAATTTAGCAGCCAAACAGTGACCAAATATATACTCGACCAAATATTCCCGAACGGCTTGAGGGAAGATCGCGAAAATGGAGGAGGGGGAGGGCACAATCTTGCCTGCATTCCCTAGTATACATATGTACACATACCGGGCGTAGTTTCACCTCCCCGGCGTCTATTCACGATTCCCGGTTAGTTGATCTTGCTAACCCAATCATGCTTAGGGAGCATTCGAGATACAGGGGATATGATAGACAGAGAAAGAGAGAGAGAGAGAGAGAAACAGCAAGGCCCATGACACATCGTAGCTCGGGCGCACATAAGCCATAACTTTGTTACGGTATTTGCGAAAGCACACGCGAAAGCCAAGCACACGCCACCCCATTGATGTCAGTTTGCTATGAATGCTGGGATATCGGGTACGACGAGGCTTTCTCACCGTTCTTCGTCGTCTTAGGTCGTCCTTGCGGAAACCTCAAAGTAAGCGCGAAGAGCACGCCCTCGAGGGGTTCTTGCGGGCTCGGGCTCGGGCTCGATCCTCGTGCATCCAATAGAGCAAATGGACGAAGGATTTTGATGCACGTAGGGGCAAAATACACACAGCGCTAAGTAGTAAATATAACCTAGAGAGCCCATTCGCTGCGGTAAAAGCATCCTTGCACATAAACACATCGAAGCACGTTCGATCTCATCTATACACTTGTATACATTCCATGCGCCCTTTCAATCGTGAACTTTCGATGTATATCCAGCTTTCGTGCTGTCTACTTACTCGTCAATGTACCAAAGCATCTCGCCCCATCTCTCATCCCTTATACACTTTACCATACCGCTCGGAGACATTAGCTGATTAAGGATGATCCACGTGTCTCCCTTTACTTTACCACTAACCAAGTACCAACCATTACAAAATCATTCGACGCGTGTTACTTTCACGAACCATGACGATTTACGAGAAACTTGATCTCGTTTTCTATTGAAAATGCATAAACCATAAACGACCTTAATCCACTCACTCAAAAAATCAAATACCCTCGTAAGACGTTTTTTCCTTCGACGTGATTACAGTCCTAATAAATATAGTCGTGATGGAATTATTCGCTTCATAGCATCGCGATATAAAAATAAAAACATTTGATCGAAGACCGCGTTAAATATTTATTCCTTCATGAAACATTAATAATTGATCGCGATAGTTTTTTTTATTATTTCGACCAATTTGCTTCAACATATATAGTAAAGCATTCCGTGAATTGATCGTTAACAGAAGAGAACTCTCGTGAGGCGTAATCCTAAATACGCTTCGATGAACCATGGTCGAATTTTTATTTGTTTTCAGCATGCAGACACGGAAGAGGGTAGAAGATGAGTTATCCACCCCCTTCATTATCACGACAGTATTACAGCTTGCGCCGCACGACAAGCTTGCTAACAATGTTTGCTAAGAGAGAACCACCGGATCGGTCACTCTCCTCTTATGTCCATACTCCTATGTTTATATATGTATAACCTGTAGGTATAGAAAATATCATATACATATATGGTTATATCGTGTCAAAACGGGATCGCGTGCCCGCGGCTCGAGCTCACCGCGAACCGGCCCTCGCTGTAGGGCATAAATAAGCTCTACTTACGACGCTCGCCATTCCTATGTAAATGCGATTTTCTTAACCCTATATCTCTATATTTTTATGTATATAAATATATAAACATACAGTTGGATAAGGAGTCCTAAGTCTCGGTCGACGAATAGCCAAGATAATTTTACAACACTAATTTTCGAATGATTCTCGAAGTACATACACAGGTTAGAGATCCATAGAGACTTACTTCGACCGTGTAATTCCAACTCCTTTTCATTTTTTATAGAAATTCGCTTCCGCGGCTTCCTACATGGCCCGATCAAAGTAATTCGTGTACTTACGTAACCTGTGGTTTCACCAACGACTCTAATCCATTTTTTATACACAGTTTGAACGAATATTGCATGCACTAGATAAATGGAGTGGGATTTATTCAGAAATGATGGTGTTTGACGATAAAATAGTTGAAAAAATGACTTGCATTCGTGAATAGTAGGAAATGGTTATTAGAAAAATAGGAAATATGATGAAAAAAAACGACGTGAATTACGCTTTTATCGAGTAAACAATAGCGCAATTTTTCCTTCCGTATATGATTAAAATAATAACGATAATATATAAATGGAAGTCGTCGAGCGTGGAAATAGTGAATCTTGGTAAACCGCAGGTGCTAAAAATTTGATTCGTCGTTAATGGACTAATTTTTGTCTGTAACGATGAAAGAGGTATCAGCAACGCGTAAATGCATATCGAAGTTTCCAGAAGCCGATTTGGAGGAAGGGTAATCGAGCGTCCACATAGACGTTAAACTCTATTAAAATGTTCACCGCTGTATCGTAATATCGGAGAATAGACGTATATTTTTTTTCCGACTCGTTCATTGAGGCTAATACTCTTTAAGAGCTCTGCTAATTAGCCATTTCATCGGTACCAAGGATTACACAAAGTAATATCGAAAAGTGATAGTTAATAGGAAGTCGAAGATCGAAGCCGATCGAGAGGAAAGTATAGAATCGCAAATGCAGCGAAGAGCAGATTTTCAACAGCACGGTTTACGGAATTCCTGTCTAGACCGAATAATATGAATATATTGAATGGTCGAGGGTGGCTTCCAGTTCCCATTGTCCGGTTAAATATATTTATATATACATTCGTGTATGAACCTATGTAATTTAAGGAATCACCGGATTTAGTCTTAATTGGCTATAAATTAGCCTTCACCTGGACCATTATACCGCGAGCTCGCTTAATCCACACTTCTCCAACTATTTTCTCATACTCTTCGACCGATTCCATTTCCTCACGTGACGAAAAAGCGAAGGTTTTTTTTTCAAATATAAATTCATAGTATCGGTAAGAACCGTAAGAAGTTTTTTTCTCGGGCAAAGCGAATTCATGAACAAAGGTATAATTCTGAAATTTTTTAAACAACAAAATCCCGATAAATCTTTCAAAACATCGTACTATTCCGAAAAAAAATGAATAAAACAACATTTGTGGAAACAAAATTCGTATATTTTATCATTTAATTTTGTACCACTCGACGGATTTTCATAGAATCATCTTCACTCCACATCCTAATCCTATTTGAACCCGGAAATCTGGATTAGAGAAAATTGGATGATGGGAAGTTACTTTCAGACACTTCAGAAATTCTTGTATGCTCTTTTCCTCCATATTTCTTCCGTACTTAGTAAATGAATAATTAATGAGGATTCGTCGACGCGATCGCAAATAACAGGGAGCTTATATACGTACATGCACCCAACAATAGCAGATAGGGACCGAGGAAGATGGGAAAACAGGATAGATCCCTTTTCGACTGGAGTTTACCCCATTTTCACAGTGAGAATCTAATTTCCACGAGCCTATACTCGTCTCTTTTCTTCCTGTTAGGGGATCACTGTGTATGTGTGTATTCCGCGGTAACAGGGAACAAATGTCGCGAATTACGAATTCCCCCATGCTCACACGATGTGCGTTCAAACAAGTCGCTTTACTCACACGCCAAAGTATACGGTTTACGATCGTTCCTATCGAAGTTTATGTACCGCTTGTTCCATGGCGTGACGACGTATTTAACTATTGCAGGATATGGGAATCGAAGCTGCATCCGTCCTTATGACATTCAGCTCGAAATGAACAAATATATATATACATAAGTAAATACACACGTATATACAAACATGGACACAGTGTACAAAGTGTAAAGGGTATTAAGAGGGGAACCGAGAGACACAGGCGCACATACACTCGGATTCTACCACGACCTCCTCCTCCTCCTTCTCCTCATTCCCTGAATTTCCTGCTGGCATTAATATAAACATCGACTGGGTAACTACACACACCCCGGCTGTATGTATCCTTTATCCTCTTTTCCAACTCTCCCTTAGAACCGTGTAACGTGTACGCGAGGCTACATATTAGTTGACTGGTGTGTTGGTCACACGAGAGGGAGGGGGGGGGGTATTAATCCACCCCTGTGTGGACAAAGAGTCGAGGGCTTCGACCCTCTCGTGTATGCACCCACGATTGGACGCAACTATCGACACATAACTTCGTCCGCAAGATCCACTGGATTCCATATCCTGCAGTTCTTTTGCTACACTCTGCTTACTTCTTACTCTCTCGAATGAGATGTTGAAACAATTATCGTACCACGGATAATTCAACAGCAACGTCAAAGTGTGAAGTGCATGGAAAAAATCGTTAAGCTCCCATTTGAAAGTTCTTTTCTCCGCTTGGACACGCAGTCGATCTAATTGTTCAAGTTGAATACAATTTTATGATGTTCTAACTCGATATCATTGCAATCATGATTTGATGATGATTTCGCAAGAGTAAATATTAGGTAAACGTTTTTTTTTTTTTTACACAAATATTACAACGCGCTTTATTTCTCGTCACGTTTCAAATTTAACAATTCTGAAATGACTGGTACAGTTTTCATTTTCATTAATTAAAAAGGTGTAGACAGAGCAGGGAACAGCGAGACTTTTATTGCATTATGTACATAACAGTCGGACATCTCATGACGGCATTAAAACTCGTATTCTTCGTACAGCACGGATGTCATATCGCGAAAATGAGAATCCGGTTTGAGATTGCACGTTTACACACCAAACAGAGTTTCAGTTTTTCTCACGTTTCGTAGATCACTGTGCATTGATATGAGTGAGAAAGTAAAAGCTGAATAGTAATGAGAGTCAAATGACCTCGGGAGTTTCGGGAATAAAAATATAATTTAGCCAAAAGAGTCGAAATTTCTATCAGTAAAACATGTGTTTCGTTGTGTCAATCGTTTGAAGTCTGCCCGAGTAGACAAAGAAACCGGAAATGAATATTGCACGATACGTGAAATTGTCGTGTCGACCGCCAGCGTTGAATATGCGAAACACTTCAAACGGAGCTTCCAAGTCTGTCAAAGTAAAACTTTCACCATTGAGTAAATTCGGCGGAATTGATGCTTCAATTAAACTGGTAGTAGCAAGGTCAATGGTATCCCCAGTACGGATGGCCAAAGAAGAGAGGCGACGAAGATTGTGGCCGGAGAAACTAGCGGAAATGCCAGCTACGTGTGGCTCTTGCGGTTACGTATAATCGGGAACGACAAGACAGAAATTCAAATGGATGAGTCGCTTCACGGAGACGATTTACATCGACTTATTGCCGAGGCACGTGATAGCAAGGTCGTCGAGAGTGAACAACGCCAAATCTATTGCCAATCCCGATGTCAAAAAACAGTTATTCACGCATACAGCTGCATCGGTTTCCTTAAGAACTCAGTTTACTGGAAACCTTCTGTCAGTAAATGCTGCAACGCCGATTACTATACATGGTTACGTTTTAGGCGCATGAAGTATTCTGCTTTACTCGGTACATCTACTATCAACCCTAATCGACCACAGTCACGTATTTCTGAAGCCTCTCGGCCGCAACACCCACCCAGTTTTGTCATTATGTAGCAGCAGTCAAAACTATCAGAGGCACGTTCGCAGGAAACTGCGAAACCAAGAAGATAAACCTAGCAATCAAAAAATTATTTATTAACCGTTCTGAGGAAATAACACACAGTTTTCCCTGCACTCCTGTCTATTTTCATTAGGGGTTATTAAAAAAATTTGAGATATTATTACATTTGTTGCTATTTTTTCAGCTATAAATTGTGTTGAATAAAAAATATATTCTCAATGAATAGATCGTCGAATTTCCATTGTAAAGGACTTACTCCTAAACTTACTTTTCCTCCGTTTTCTTCATACCATAGAGACCGCGAATTCAAGCTTCGATTGATTTATTTCATACCATCCTCCTATTATTCTCGCTTTGTTTTCTTTAAAACCTGATTTGGTATGATGGGAAATTTTGATCGATGCGCGTGCCCCCATCATCACACTTTCCGTTTCTTTAACCCAGAAATCAGGGCATCAGTATTTTCGGACGTGTGGCTTAAATAAAAGACTTGGTAGGGAAACTATTTGAATTTTCAACGCTTTGTCCCTAAATAGCCTCTGTGAGTTTACTGTTATTCTTTTTACCTCTCCTATTGTTTATCATTGTATAGGATTGAGAACAAAACCAAAATGCTGGTAGAAACATAGGGGAATTCAATGATCAATGATGACGATTGATCTGCCATCATATCGGTAGCCGTTCATACGTCGTAAGAACAATCGAACGTCGCTCGTCTCGATCGGCAATGACCGACTCTCGTGCAAATTTCGAGACTTCCTATGAACTCAACGGGGGTTTGTTCAATAACTATACCCTCGCAGTGTATTTCCTCGACACTGACTATCTCCACCGAGCTCCTAAAGCTATTACCCTCGATCACAATCTCTGTATCAGCTGCGGGCAAACAAAACAACATATATATCACTTCACGTGTTGAACTTCGTATTGCATACGCCCTTTTGTGTGCTAACATCCGATATCGATATGTATATTCCTCGAAACACTAGCACGCTCTATCTTATCCCGAACGTATACACACGCGGCCCCACGAGTTTATATATATGTATGTGGACAAAACGGTCACGTGCCGACGGTATGTCACGGTCGTAAGGACGCGTGCCCTGAATATGAAATCGAACGTGTGTAGCAACCACCCCCTTTTCCGTATACCAGTTATTCCACATCGAATAAAACGATTTTTGGTCAACGACCAATTTAACTAACGTATCACCGATGAAGGGTGATTTAAACAAATCAAATACGAAACAAAAACTTGAAATATATTATAAAACATCGTTGTTCCTTCAAAGTTCACTGTCTTTCTCGATAAATTATCATCATAGGCAGGTATATTTATATCCACGCACGAGACTTTTTGTCGCGACTGGATACAGCCACACCATTTGCAATCAATCTCTCATCCACCTCACTCTATCTCGTCCCTCCCGAAAAACAACCAAGTGGAAAATCCTACGTTCTATCACGCCTGTTCTTTTTGCCTATCTCGCGTGTTCCCTCTTCGACGGCGTTGGTTAACCGGATTTGCCGAAGATCGCCGTTTAGCACACACAACAGCGAACACTCCCGACAGTACTATACCAACCCTGGCACCGGTCAGACCGTTCACCATTCGCGCAATTACGCGCAATACCGCACGTACAATACATCGCTACCCTCTCCCTACCTCGCCTCTCGTAACCTCACGTGTACAATGCAATTCTCGCGTGTATATGTCTCTGCAGACTGTATTTGGGATGTATGCATCGTGCACTCTATACTGTCAGAACATAACACATTTCATAGCTCGTGTGTATTTAGATATAGATATTTGTGTGCATCTACAAATACATGTGTATCTGTACGTTGCTGATGGTGAAGAGTCCGGGTAAACCCGTGGGGACAGCCAATTAGCAATAAAATTTCAGCGAGCTTTTTTTTACATTTCTTTTTTCTTTTTTTTTTAAATATAATCCTCTCTTCGCTATTCATACACCACAGCTCGGCGAATGAACAATGTTTATCGTACACGTTTCCTCTTCTATATATTTTGCTTTCTCCATAAGTTGTCTTTTTACCTTTTTTTTTTCTTTCATTTTCACATCGAATTTTTTTGTCTTACGATTATTTTTGCAATGAGACGAAGAATAAAACAGCACGAGTGATTACTGGCCATTTCCGCATTGCATTATTTTCATAGGCAAAAATTCGCGATCTACTGGAAAAACCAAGCCAGGCAAAAGCAACGAGCACGGATATTTGCTTCGTTAAAATTTTATGAAGAGAGGAAGTGTCAAAAGGGAACCGTCGGGGCATGCTTTTATATCCTTCATGTTTTGAACTCCTATATATACTCTCGCTGCTGTGCTTTTTTATTTACGTAAATATTACTATACATTTTTTAGACGTTCATCAACTGCTGCCAGGCGTATTCAACGATACTCACTATTTTTATATGCGGCGGTGTGACCAATTCAAGTCAAGAATATATATACGAACAAAAGGCGCGTTATTCTTGCTATGCGAATATATTATTTATATACCTTGCACATGGATGTACGCGAATAAGCCGGCGTTCGGGAGAAAAACAGAGAGAAAGAGAGAGATCAGAGGAGCTTGTGTCATACTTTCGTCTTTTCTACCGCCAAAAGTCATCATTCAAGTAATTTCATAATTAATCTTAATAATTGGTATTAAAATTGATACGTATATGATTTTCATGAATGCCGACTCTGTCATACGAATTGAATCCAATGCCGAGATCCTCCATGGAATTTTCGGTTAATAAAGTGTATATAATTTTAATTAGTAGACTCGTTGAGATAAGTACAAAATCGTGTGTCCGTGCGATCAATCGTATTTCGGCAGATTAAACGAAACAAACGTCTTAATTAGCAAAAAAATGTTGTTATCTATAATTGAGCGTGGGTATCGTCATTTTGAATGAAAATCTGAGGTTCGAATTGGAAGATTTGAGAGACTACATTATACGTCGTCAATACGAAGACTGAAATTTATCAATTTATTAAAATTGAACAAATAAAGTTTCTCTTTAACTTTTCGAATAAATGCGTTGATATTTCTCTCTCAACACGTGTTATCCTCTAATTATTCGTTCCCAGACCGTGGCAGGAATTTGATCAGAGATATTTCGATCTTCTTAAAAGTTAGAGAAACTTTGTACAGTATATTATGATGAGAAACGCATGGGAGACTTTACTAAACCACACCCAAATGTTCACCGAGATGGAACAGAATTGCAACCCTTTTCCCGACTTCAGGGACTTGGAAGTCTACGACTAATTGCTTTCCCGTCTATGTACACACGTATACGCACACTTTTATGTCTACATATATATATATATCCGTTGGCTAATCTCGTTTGCACTTTCTCGATTGTTAACAGTGTTGCGGGACGAGTTTCGGGCTCAGCCTCAGAACACGAGGGTCGCAGCCGGTGAGACAGCACTTCTGGAGTGCGGTCCACCCCGCGGTCATCCTGAACCAACTCTTTCGTGGAAGAAAAATGGCCACACCTTAGATGTGGATGCTGTCAAGAGGTGAGTCTATTTTTCGTCAAAATTTTTGAAACTGCGTTACGAAATTAAAAATAACGTAATGCTACTTGAGGCTCTTTGGACTAAACAATAAATGAAGGGAATTTTCTTTTACCTAGAGATTGAATTTCAAAGGTTTGGAAATCGTTAGCGGGTAAAACCTTTTCGGAAGTTCAAAACTTTAAAAACCAATGAAAAAATCAACAGAAAAGTGATTAAAAAGGTGGCCAAGAAAAAAGAAGTTAGATATTGTTGGAAAAGCAAAGTGTAACGTTCAAGAACGATTCTACCGGAGAGTGTATATAACAGTGTCGTAATTTCCTATCATCAATTTTCCTACTTCTTATATATACAAACACCTCGGGAAGGAATTTTAGCAGAGAGAAGACTCGTGCGAGGGTGGTATATGTCCCTTTGGCTCTTCTTCTCGAAGATATATACAGTTATATCTTAAGAATAACGCTCTACGGAAGAGAAAAAGAAAAAGAGAGAGAGAGAGAGAGGATGAGAGCTCTTCGAGAAGAGCCGCACGGCCAATGGTAATAATCCGAAGACACAAGGGCCTTCGTAATCTACCGCGCATTTGCATGAGAATGGCGCTAAAGGATGTCCCCCATAATTCTTGTCGCGTTATCTTCGTGTACTTTCTCTCCAATTCTGTCTCTCTTTCTCTCTCTCTCTCTCTCTCTCTCTCTCTCTCTCTCTCTCTCTCTCT